>JAXGGA010000262.1:0-269591 GCA_038373865.1 Uloborus plumipes
ATTTTGCCACATTAAAGATTCTACAACTGCCATAAAAGAGAGCAATACTCTTTTATAAAACAGTCAGATTTTATAAAAGAGTGTTGCTCAAATGCGAAAAGCAAAATCACTTGAAAACAATTATACATTTGACATTTTTAAAAATGACGCAAAGCTGAAAGCGAAAAAATTGTAAGTGGGAACCCTCACCCCACCCCACCCCTCACTAAATTTTTCATAAAAGTCCTAATAGTGAGAAGTGTTTAAAAATGTAGCAACTCCGAACGTCTTAAATATCCTGATGGTCTTGTGATTAGTAGAACCGTGCTGAAAAATCATTAGATAAAGAATTTTGCCACATAAGAGATTTCATTTTCATGGAAAGCAGGAAGCGGTAAAATGCAAATTTACTGCATGGATTAGTTAATGAGTGGTGAGGTTCTCGTGCCAACTCATGAATACTCATTACAAAAAGGCGTTTCTTCATTGCATTGGATTTTACTATACATTCTAACTTTTAATGATCTGAATACAAATGAAAGCCACATAAAAAAATTCACTTATTGTTATACTGAATCAAAACAACCGTTTTCGGAAAAGCTATTTATTTCTTTTTTGCCACTTTTATGATCTTCCCTATACAATAGATTTTCAAGCTTTAACAACTTCACAGTTGTACTTTATGAAACTTGCGGAGCTCGCAAATCATCTGGATATGAATTTCCTGCTAGTAAAGTGCCAAAACGAAACCTTCTGGTCATTGCCTTGATCTACAACAAAGAATACTTAAGATGCGCTTTGAATGTGTAATGCTGAAACCCATGTTTCTTCTTTTATACTTTCCGTTTGGTTGAAAAATGATGTCAAAGTGCATCATCAATATGGTTGCTTCTTCTTCTTCGTAAAGGCACTTAATTTACCATCATCTTGTCAAGTCAAGACGACGGTAATATTATATCATTTCGGAAATGAATTTCTGTGGGATGTATTAATGCATTTTTAAGGATGGAACTGGATATGTATTACGGTTTTGAAATTGAATCATTTGTTTGGGAGTAACAGGTTAATGTTTTTGTCAGTATTTTATTCATTCATTTCTAAGTGAAAAACAGGAGTTTTATTTAGTGTTTTACATACCTCAGGAAGTAATGTTGCTTGCTCCCTTTACATCAAGTTGTTGAACTTTTGCGCTTGCAAAGTTCAGCATACACGATTTTAGAAAGGTTATAATTCTATTTCAAATTGCGTATTCTGTGTTTGGGGGCCTTTTTACGGAAAGGCAGATGCATTTTCCTACTCGTAACAAATCTATATTTAATTTCAAATCGTGTATTTTCATTTCTTTTTTACGCTTAAGAAATCACAAATAGAGTGATTTGCAAAAGTTGTTGTGTATTAAATTTTCTGAATATTAATTTTGAAATAAGAGAAAGAGCTGTCACCTGTAGGAAAAAAATGTCTGATTCTGCTTGGGATGTCCCACTATTTGTTTTTTTTTTTTCTAAATTAACACTTTAAAAAATTACTGGGGAAGCAAAGTATATTTGAAAAACTTACAACAATAGATTCGGGCACTTTTTGATAGAGTTGAGAAGTCTAAAACTGATATCCAAAAGTGAGTCCTCCATGTTACAAGTACTCACCATTTTAAAAAGTATAGTCAAAGTAGATATTGTAAAAAAAACTTAACAAATCATAAAGTGAAGTACTTTTACTAGGTTAGCAATTTTTTTAATGTTGACCTAAGTAATTTGTATACGTATAAAATTTTTTGTAAAATTTTTGTCTAATTGTCTCACACGTGACGGTGGAATCCTCCATATAGTTAATTTCTTAATCGGTTTCTCCTTTCTTCCTCTATAAGTACTGCAATTAGTTGAATTGAAATGCTAATCTCAATTCAACATAACTCTTCTCGAACAACTCAACACATTTTAACGTGAAGCCTTCTGCAAGACAAGCTTCAGAGTTGGATATTGATCATCATCTTTCCGGTAACATTTTCAGTTGACGTTATGGCTTGGTCCACGAGAGCCAAAAAAAAAAAAAAAAAAAAGACGTTTAATTTTCTGTGGGATCAAAAACCTTTTTGTAATTGCATTGTTTAATTCTCTTGTTGTCAAACTGTTTCATGATCTTTCTTCTTAATGAGGTTTCGTATGAAAATTGCATATCAGAAGCATTCATTTCAAGATCATTTGCGGTTTCTGTAAATGAACTTTCTTGGTTAAACATGCGGCGCAAATGTATTTTACAGCTAATTCGATTTCATTTAAGTTGTCGTGTTTTCACTTTTTCATTTCTTTCTTTCAGATGTCGAAACTATTAGGGTACTAGTTACATCTGTAAACATCAATTCAAATTTCATTGATTTGTCAATGTTTGTGCTTTAGAAAAAAAGTATCCCTGTTTTGTGGAGGAGGGGAAAAAAAGAAAAAAAAAGCTATACCGATTAAATTTTTTTTTAACACTTTGTCGAAATAACAAAGGTAGACAAATTTAGCTGTCCTGGGTGACCGCCCAGTTCGCCCACCCCTAAGCACGGCCCTATCTGTAGAAAATAAAGTTTCTTGATTAAAATCGGCTTCGCCAATCTATGAGTAGGTCAAATACGAATATTAAACGTCGATTTGGAAAAAGCACGCTATGAGTGTAAGAAATAAAAAGTTCATTAAATGAGAAGTTAAACTTTCAGCATGTTTTTTAAGTTTTGTGCTCCCAATCTTATTGAAAAAAGCCTCAACCATAATTTTAAAAATAAAATTTCAAACCAGAAATTAATAGTAATAATAATTATTAGTTCTCCCACAACTCTCTTATTATGTGCTGAGCTTTTTGCACTGATGAAGAGATTTCATTGTAGCCTTGAAATAGCTATGTGCTGTAATTTTTTGATAATGTGTGCTTTATTTAGGTTGGTTTTTAAAATGAGTTATATTTTATCATATGCTTATTTGATTATTTTTCATTTAGAAATTAATAATAAATTAGTCATTAAATTCAGAGTGTATACTACACTACTCTTTTTTTTCTTTTTCTCTGGTTTTCTTTCTTTTTTTTGACGAAATTTCCTATGAATGTGACATTGTAGCCGTTAGTATTATTTTATATCTTATCACACTTCCCGCGGCAACGTCGTCACGCCGTGAATTAGACCCTTCCTTTTGGATGTCTAGCATATCCTAAGAGTGGTATTTATGACTTTTACTGGATGCGAAAAAGTTCCTGTGTATAAACAGTGAAATTTCGAACATCTAGCTTACATCGAAGTATCTCTTAGACATCTTCTCGAACTTTTTGTTTCGCAGAAGTTTACTTTTCTCAATGAAGTATGATACGACTACGGGCGCCTCGAACTTATAATTTTGGGATTCTCAATTTGACGAATGATAAAATGTGGGTATGCACACCCAAGTACATCTAATAACTAAAAGTTGCGTTCAGAACTAATAACGGATTAGGGCCATTCCACGAAAACGCCTCCCCAAGTAGCACACTTCGTTTTTTAAAGATTGTAAAATGGCTATTAACGTTGTAACAACCGCTTAAAAACGTTTATAAAACGTTTAAAGGTTATTTGTGCTACCTGGGTCCATTTGTTCCGCACGTGACGCTCATACATTTCATTAATAAGTAGTTTGCAAAAGTTTTTTACCAACAAAATCCCGCACCGGTTTGTGATTCCTTATCCTACAACATTTGTCTCATTGCCCTTTAAAATTACTATTTTATAACGAAATGCATGAGTATCACGTGTGGACATGATGGCGGCTTTTCCGTGGAATGGCCTTTTCCAACAGCAACGGTATACGCCCAAAATATACTCACCGAAATGTCGCCGGTCCCAAATGTGGCCGGGTCAAAATGTCGCCGGGCAAAAATATCGCGGTCCCAAATGTCACAACTTTAAATGTCGTCGGACAAAAATGTAGAAGGTAGTATATTGATACAGTTGGTACCAAAAATTAAAACACACGAGAAGGCTTTTTACCACCAAATTAGCAAAAGATTGTTGATTGTTTTTGATGAATGAGTGCGTTCACGATGGTATAGACTAACGATGGTATAGCGTTAACGTGCCAGGCATTGGCACTTTCAGCTAGTTAAAAAAACAGCTCCAGGTTGTGCTTCTGGAAACTGCGTATATTAAGTTGTATTTGTTGCTACTTATTAACTCAGAATGTAACAACGAAAGTGTAAGCTATTTCACGAGAGATTATCTAGATATCTTTTCAATATCTTTGTTGTTATTCAAATTTTAAAACTCGTAATAAAAGAGCTTAGGAAAGTACTTCTAAAAAAGTTTACTAAGGTTTGTGAACAATGTTTACATAAAAAGTCTTTTTTATTTTAAAATCCATTCTTGTCCACTGAAGTGGAGCTTACTTCCTTTATGAAAGCTGGAATATTTTGCTCTCTTTATACCCTTCAGATCCCGTTCACTTTTGTGAGAGAAAAGTTTTTGATATCACATGTGCAATAATGAATGAACTGACGTAACTTCTTTTTTATTTATTAATTGCTAATAATGATAACAGTTGCTAATGCCGTGTCATCTCCAGCATCGTTATAAGCTCTGCATGTATAGACACCCTCATCTTGTTCCGATAGACGAAGAAACAAAAGCCAGCTTGTCGCTTCATCTATTCCTGGGCCACTTCGATGTTGCACAGCTAGGAGTGTGTTATTGCCTGAAACCAATAATTTATGATGATATACAGTCATCATTACATTTCAATGGCTTCAAAAATTTCTACACTGCCAAAAATACAATGTGGTTTTAACAGTATAGTACAGCTTATTTTGTGGTAATATACCGCAAAATTGCTAATTTGGCAGTTATAAACTGTAAAACTGCTAATTTTACAGTTTAGCACTGTGCATTTTACAGTTTTAAACTTTAACCTCTGTTGCCAGTGTTATAATGTTGTTTTTACGGCATAATGCAGCTAGTTTTATGGTAATTAACTGTAAAACTGCTAATTTTACAGTAATAAACTGTAAAATTCAAATTTTAGTTTATTACTGTGCATTTTACAGTTTTAAACTGGAACCCCCTGCTCACAGTATTATGCTGTAAAAACAACAGTTTATTTTTTGCAGCGTATTAATATTTCGCTAAAAGAAATTATTTCCAGTTCGTAATGTACAATAGTAATCGTACTCTTCATTAATTAACAGTCTGCGGAACTAGGCACCACAAATTTAGATGCACCAAAATAGGGTGAATTTCTTTTATTTATTTTCTTTTTTTTGGGGGGAATTTACTACTTTGAAAATGTTCCGATATTCTTGTGAGAAAGGCACCAAATTTTACTAGGACTTGCAGTGGCGTAGTCAGAAAAAGAAATTGGAGTGCGATATGGTTTAATTCCGAAAGAAGTACGGTTAGTTTTAATCATTTTCTATGGAAAAAAGGGGGACATTCTGAGTTTGGGGGGGGGGTGCACCCCCTCCCATAGATAGAAAACTGAAGACCTGGGCATCACTTTTGCTTGATCACACCTGTTTATAAAAAGCAAATTAATCAGTTAAGGCATCTAATGAAGTATTGAATATTCAAACGCTTCATATTTGCATTAATATGAAATTTCAAGTCATTTTTCTGTTTAAAATATTAATTTCATAACTCCTAACAGTATTGGAAAGTTCGCAGGAACTCTTGCATATGTTTTAAATATTTTTGTGAATTAGACGGAATTCATGCCATTAACAATGCAAAAATTTTGAAAAATACACGACTGTCACGTTTCTCAAAAAAATTAAGCATTGCAGCGACTTCTCAAAATAACACGAAGATTTGTTTATAAAAATGCAAAACCATTTTATAAAACAAATATTTCTGGTTGCAGATCGAAAATTCAAAGTCGATGCTTATTTTTAATTTTGCTCTCACCTTGATTTCACTACTTGTGGTATCACAATAATTTATTTCTTCACAAGTTTATAATATGTACAGTTCGGGAGAGCAGAAGGAAAAAAAAAACGAGAGGGATATTAGAAGAAGAAATTTAATAAAATAAATTTATGATACGACCTCTTCTATGCTCTCTTCTATATAAACTCTTCTTAACGGCATTTTATTGAGTATATTATTCTTAGTAAATACGTCTCTAGGATAAAATTATTCAAATAAGAAGGAGTGTTTCGTTTTTTTCCAGCCCCTCCCCCGAACTATACATATTATAAACCTGTGAAGAAAAAACTAATTGTAATACCACACCTGGCAAGAAACTAAGGTGAAAGCAAGCAATATTGTACAAGTAAAAAAAAAAAAAAAAGTGAGGAACATGCTGCTACCTATTGGAATCATTTGACACCCTGCTGTCGCAATATGTTTTTTTGACGCATGCATCACAGGACGTCCTCAGGACCTCATGCTGCGTTAATCTGCATAAATATATGCACCTTAATTTTCTAGCCCATGCAGAATTGGGGTATTTTGTGTTATTCAAGTGAAGCATTAAATGCAGTTTTAAGGCGAAATGATGACATGTGGCGGTTGGATCTAGAAATAATTTCTGGCAAGGGCATCGGGCAGTAAAAAATGGTTTCCCTCGTAAGATGTTTCCAAAATAAAATTTTCATACATTTTTTTTAAATACCGTAAAGTCGGGTTACTTGGACCCACAAGGGGGTTACTTGAGCCCACAGTAAAATGATAAAATCTGGGTTTGGTACTAGCATTAGAGACTGCAGAGTGCTTCTACCTAGAGAAGAAACGAGGAACTACGTGCAAGTCTTCAACTAATAAGTACCAAACCTAGATTTTATCATTTTACTGTAATGGGCTCAAGTAACCCCTTAAGGTCCAAGTAACCCGACTTTACGGTAGTGCATTAGTCTTTCTTAAAAGCAAACAATTCAAAGCAATTAAAAGTTTGCACTAAAAGAATAAATGTATCCATAAGGAATGTAAGATTACCCACTTTTTCTCCTAAAAAAATGTTTCTAGAAGCTATTTTTTTTAATAGCAACAGAGTACGAATAGAGCTAAATCTTCTAGTAATAAGAGTAACAATTTTGACAATGACACGACACTCTACATATATAGAGTAACCCGTTCTACTTTCTCCGGTCGTATATCACGTTGTCACTCTTCTTGCTCTGGTTAATGTCTCTACTTACTTTTTAGTACAGTTTTTTTTCTCAGTATTCATAATATAAAGTTGGAATGATATAAATAGTTTAATGTGCTCCTCTAACTTTTTGAAGAGTTGGAATAAAAATAGGAGAGTAAAAAGGAAATTTGTAGTTGCGATGTAAGAATTTTATGTATGGTTTCACTGAAGCATCGTACATGTTACAATCCAGTTTTTTTAAGTGGTACACGGAAAAGTTTTTAATAATTTTTGAAAAATAGCGATAGCTCTTACGACTGCTCAAATCATGTACTACGATTTTCATATTCTTCTGGCTCAAAACAGAGTTGTTATCGACAGTTACAGGAAAGACAAACATCTTCCATACTTGATGCTTTGTTTATCAGAAATAAGCTGAAAAATTTAATCATGCATTTTTTCCTGTGACTCATTTCGTGTTTTATAGAAGAAGTTATTTTCTTGGGCCCCAAGAAGTCGAATATTTTAATGCACATTATGGAGTAAAAGAAGTATGTGTTTTCGGCCGAAAAGTACGATATTTTCTTTTTCTTTTTCCTCTCCACAAAAGTTTTGATTACAGAAATTAGAATATTTCTTTTTCAAATGATTTTTTTACACATAAACCCGATACGCATTATGAGAGGCCCGAACAACTTATCTTCTGGCCTACAATGTAGCAAACATTTTCAAATAATGATCGTCAGTGAAAAATGAAATAAATTGATGTAAAAAAATATTTTCTTTCAATTTGAAGTCATGGAACCCGTTTACATTGACTAAAAGCCGGCTTGTTGCAGGTACTTTAAAACTGCAATAAAAAAATTAACTCAAAGCAGGGAAAACAATCGAATCAATACAAGTAGAAATGTTGACATACTTTTTACCAGGTGCAAAGCTGGATGGTCCAAATGAGGCATTGTTCATTCAATAGGGTGGCCCGAAAATGACTTTTTTTTTTCGATGATGGGTTATGCGGAAAAGGTGCCATTTGGGCGAACAAAGTGCACAGAAAAAAAATTGAAAATTTTCGGTCAATTTCTTGATCTGCCGCAATCGCGTTGAAGTTTGGAAAAAATGCAGTTTTTTGAAATTTTTAGGAAATTATTTGAAAAAATTTTTTAGCACCTAACATTTAAAAATGCATCATATATGACAAACAATGCAATTATTTTAGACAAATGCCCCGAAAATAGCATTTTAAAGTTTTGACAAAATTTATTAAAAATGTATAAAAAACAGGAAAATGTCAAATTTTCTACGCATTTCTGGAAAAGGAAGGAATTATACCACAGATTTCAAATTTTTTATGTGATTTCTATGCTTCCAATGGAACTTTTTCCGCTCAGCCCGTTATCGAAAATAGTAGAAATTTTTAAAAATAATTTGCTTAAAATCTCGAAAAACTATTTTTCCAAATTTCAACGCGATTGCGGCAGATTAAGAAATTGACCAAAAAATTTCAAATTTTTTCTGTGCTTTTTTCTCCCCCAATGGCACTTTTTCAGCAATACCCATAATCGAAATTGAAAAAAAAAAAAGTCATTTTCGGCCCACCCTATTGTTCAACTGTAAGTTAGTTGTGCGGATATTATGAAAAATAATTACTCCCGGAAACAAGCCGAGTTATTTCAGTTTGTTTGAAAAAGCGACATTAAAGCCAGAAATTAGTGTTTGAAAGAATCATTTCACGTTTTAGTTACTCTCTTACTTTTAAAATCGGAAAAAGACGGAAGCATTTCAATTTCTGAAAGCTTCACCTTAAAATGTTTTAAAAATATTTATAAAAAAATAAAAGGTTTTCTAAATATTTACCTGGCAGCAGAACGCGTGTGCCATCATTCTTCTCCAAATGCCACTGAATATCTGGCGCGGGCCACGCATTTGCCTCGCATGTCATGGCAGCATAACTTCCACTTGAATTCCTCACGTTGAGAGGCGGCGATACAATTTTTGGAGCTTAAAAGCAAAAACACAGAACTATGTTATTTAAAACTTTGAACAGCGTTAAACATTATTTGTCGTTACAGTATTAAATGTAACCTTGAATAAAGTTAAAAATTTAGTTAGTGTTGAGTTATACACTTGTTTAGTTATATACATTTTAAGTATTGTTAAACATTAATAGTTTTGGTGTTAAGACTTTAAAATCGGTTATGATTCATAGTTAGTGTTAACTACATACTTTGAATAAGTGTGGCTGGAAGTAACACGCTTCAAGTAACGAAATGACTGTAGTCACTGCATTTTTTTTTTGTAGTTTCGTGTAACGTAATGCGCTACTTCAAAAAGCAGTGTAATGAGTAGTACCATACAAAACATAAATAAAATTAAATTAAAAATAAATAAATGAAGTGATAATAATAAAAATCATAGTTTGTAACGATTCCTGACAACTTCTTTTAATGTTAGTATAGTTACTAAAAATAAACTTTTCTATTGAGAAGCAGGTTATTTATCCTTCTTCCTGAACCTTTTTTTGATTATTATATCCCAGATGTGAATACGATCTTGATCTAAAATTCTAAATCAGTAAAACATGTACATATTATTTCAAATAGTTGAACATATTTTGCTCTGTAATTTTCGTAGTTTATTACTCCTTAGAGAAAAGTAAATAGCTAAAAATACTGAACAAAATCAAAACTACCTGACACATTTCTAGCACTTTTTGAAGTATTATAAATTGCCCCCAAAATATTTACAGATAAGTTATTGTTCTTTTTCCCCCTTTTATACTTTAGAAAAATTCATTTTTAAAAATAGTAAAGACTCGACAACATTTCGAAAGTAGTTTGTGGTCGCTATGTTAAAAAAAAGTATCTGTGGTGAACTGCATTTGTAATAAAGTAGTTGTAGGTAGCTGCAAAAAAAAAAAAAAAAAGTCGACTACTACTGCTTTGAGCGTAAAAGTTGAGCGTTTAAGTACGTATGGTTACGGGGCTAAACGCACGAGATAAGTAATTTACCGAAAGTTTTTTTCTCATTTCATCGCTGTAGGATCTGTATTCAGTGGTATACCGTACAGGGTGGTTATAAATTAACTTGAGGTGTTTGGAGCCCTCTAGAGCGTGAAGTACTGCTGGAAACATTGCTAAATTTCATGAGCACACATATTAAACCATGGGATTTCAATTTCTTAAATAAAAAAATAGTTTAAAAAATCACCACCAGGGGAAATTTTGGCGCTTCAAAAGTGTATTGCTCTGATTGTCGAAGAATTAAATGCTGCTGACAAAATATGCATCTATTTTATTTGCAAAAATGGCTTTTTTTTATCACAAATGTAGTTCAATATAATTACCATTGTGAAGTTGAAAGAACTGGATACAATGCACAACATTTTCCATGGCAGTCCGTAACATATCAGAATTGATCTCTCCGACTTTTAAAGTCACAATATCTTTTAAACTTGCTGTATCAGTAACATGTCTTTGATACACAACACTTTTCAGCGATCCCCATAACCAAAAGTCACATGAACTGAGATCGGGCGACCTTGGGGGCCATACCGGAAATTCTACGGTGGTCATATGAAACCTTATTTGCAAATAACAATCATTTTTTCTTTGCGAAATTGCTTTGTACAGCATTTTTTCAAATTTTATTCGCGATATTCAGAGTAATACACTGTTACAGCGCCAAATTTTCCTTTGGGGGCGATTTTTTAAACTTTTTTTTTTCTAATTCAGAAATCAAAATCCCATGGTCTAATACACTGCGATGCAAAAGTTTAGACAAAATGCAAAAATGTGAATAAAAAGAAAACTATTCAACGAAATGCTTTCAAATTTCTACTGCAGGTACACAATCTGGTTCCAAATACGTGTCTGGAGTTCTTATAACTATAACTGGAATCAAATTTTGGATATTGCAAAAGGCATTTTTTTTACATTGTTGCAAAAGTTTAGTCAATAGTCAGATTTTATGCAAATATCCCTTGAAATGTGATTGGTGGAGGAAATGCGGGACTGTATTATTCATTTATAAAGTGCAGAGATTGCTGAATAAATAATCAAAATCTCAAAAGCTCTTTAGTTCTCGTGTAAAGAAGATGAGAAAGTTTGGAAGCCGAAATTTGAAAATGAACCTACTTTATGAATTTTTTGTCTTTTAAATCGGCTCTAGTGTGGTAGTACATTGTTTTTTACTTTGTGGAGAGCAAATTCAGACATGCGTATCGATCAAAAAGTCCAAGAAAAATTATATTTCTTAAGGATGAAGGAATTGAAAAAACGGCTCAGACTGACGATTCACCCCTTAATCCCATAAAACTTCAACTTGGGTCAAAAACAGCACGTGACAGCATAAGTAGATGAATAACTGAATCGGAACGCATAAAAAAACAAAGAATTGTGCCTGAGCCTTTTCGGACAGAGTGTCCCAAATAAGCCAGATTTTAATGTGAAAAGCAGCATATGTAAGCAGCATATGTATCATCGTGACTAAAAAATGAATGGTACTTTCTTTGATAAAAATTATTAAAATTGGGATGGCCTAGATGGATTATAATTCTTTTCGCGGGACTTGAGAAATAACCGATGATCATATGCTGTGCTGCTTTTACCAATAAAATCCGGCTTATTTGGGACACTCTGTCTGAAAAGGCTCAAGCACAATTCTTTGTTTTTTTTATGCATTCCGATTCAGTTGTTCATCTACTTATGCTGGCACGTGCTGTTTTTGACCCAAGTTGAAGTTTTGTAGGATTAAGGGGCGAATCGTCAGTCTGAGCCGTTTTTTCAATTCCTTCATCCTTAAGAAATATAATTTTTCTTGGACTTTTTGATCGATATGCACGTCTGAATTTGCTGTCCACAAAGTAAAAAACAATGTACTACCATACTAGAGCCGATTTAAAAGACAAAAAATTCATAAAGTAAATTCATTTTCAAATTTCGGCTTCCAAACTTTCTCATCTTCTTTACACAAGAACTAAAGAGCTTTTGAGATTTTGATTATTTATTTAGCAATCTCTGCACTTTATAAATGAATAATAGAGTGCCGCATTTCCTCCACCAATCACATTTCAAGGGATATTTGCATAAAATTTTACTATTGTCTAAACTTTTGCAACAATGTAAAAAAATATCTTTTGTAATATCCAAAATTTGATTCCAGTTATAGTTATAAGAACTCCAGACACGTATTTGGGACCATATTGTGCACCTGCAGTAGAAATTTGAAATAATTTCGTTGAATAGTTTTCTTTTTATTCACATATTTGCATTTTGTCTAAACTTTTGCATCGCAGTGTATGTGCGCCCATGAAATTTGACAATATTTCGTCCAGTATTCCCCACGCTAGAGGGCTCCAAACAACTCACGTTAATTTATAACCACCCTGTACATAGCACCTTCACAACCCCGCGGTGCGGGGGCGGGGTGGAGGTGCACGATCCAGGGCAATAGCACTATGAATTGCACGGGGAAATTATTTTTTTTGGTTTAAAAGAGGGTGGAGGGCACATTTGCAAATCTTACGGGGGGGGGGGGCTGAGTCTATGTACGCTACTGTCTGTATCCATATCTAAAATTACTCGTACTCTTTTTGAAGTAATAATTAGACAGTGCTCTTTGTATTTTTTTTTCCAGTTTTTTATTATAGCTTTGCAGTATTCTCTCTACCGTGTGAAAAACGATTAATTTGAGCCAATAAATTTCCCCTCTAATCAATAACAGTTAAAGAAAAAATACAAATGACAATACAATAATTTGTCAATCAGTAGTGCGTAGCTCTCTCAAAACAGGTCAAGGTTTGCCAACAGTATTTGAATCATTATCTAGATCAAACCCCTATACGTTTGTCATTTACTCTTCGTATATAACTGAAACCAGATGTTTCCCCAATTTATGATTCAGCCCAATGGCGTAGGAACTTTGTATTAACAGGGGGAGCCCAGCGCAATGCCGGATCAGCGCAATGCCGAATCAACTTTCTGGGGAGGAGGGGGAGACACACTTTTCGCCCCTTCACACATAAAATCAATCATAAAATCATAAATGTTCAAAAAAAACACTTTTGTGAATAAAAGGAATTTAAAAACATTGCTAATATCTCTTTCCTCAAGCACAAGTTTAATTACACTTTTGCATTTTTACTGTGAACTTGGTTTTAGGTGGAATATTTGCTCAGAAATAGGAAATTTTAAACTTCTCTAACGGAAAAAATTCCAAATGGTACTTTTAAAGATATACTTTTAACGATTTCTTGTGAAATTGCATGAATTTCCTAGGAAAAGTAGATCACACGTTTGAAAACAGGTTTGAGGAAAAAAACAATGTGCAACAGAATGTTGTAGTAAAGAAATTTTTTTGAGGGAGCTGAGCCGATCTTAAATATTCCAGGAGGAGCCAGAGCTCCCCCAGCTCCCCCGGCTCATACGCCCCTGATTCAGCCAGTCTTCTATTAATCAAACCCTATTCTAAAACTAGCTTTTGTACCTGTAACTAAAACGGCAACCGTCAGTCATTAAGAATGCAATGATGTTTGTTCACACTTAGCAGCGTATTACTACTGTAAAAGTATTAATAATGTAGAGGAATGCAGCGCAAAGGGAAATCATAAAATATTATTTTAAAATAATATCAATTATAATGGAAATTTATTTTGAGAACTACTTTCGAGAAAGGTAAACATTGTATTTTGTGTTAGAACTTGCATTGAAATGTTATTTTTCATTTTTAGTACGTATACTGCAAAAAAATAACTGTTGTTTTTACAGTATAATTCTGGCAGGCGAGGTTCCAATTTAAAACTATAAAATGCACAGTAATAAACTGTAAAACTAGCAATTCTACAGTTTCTTATAGTAAAGTTAGCAATTTTACAGTTTATTGCCGTAAAATTCAACTGTATTATTCTGTAAAAACAAGAGTATAATACTGGCAACAGAGGTTCCAGTTTAAAACTCTAAAATTGCACGGTAATAAACTGTTAAATTAGCAATTTTATAGTTTATTGCTGTAAAATTAACAATTTCACACTTCAGTAGTGCAAAAGTAGCAATTTTAGATTATTACTGTAAAATTTGAAATTTTTACAGTTTGTTACTATAAAATTAGCTGTAAAAACAACATTCATTTCTTACAGTTAACTTGTGCTTTTAAATGAAAGAGGAAACGAATGAATAAATTGCTCAGTTATTTTTACGTACACATTTGCAATTTATTCCCGGAATTTCATTCATTGAATTTTGATACTTGATTTTTTTATGAATTTGAATACAAGGAGCCATTATGTATCATTATATAACGGTATCAACTTTCTTAAACATTGTAACTGTACGGTCACACCCACAACACTTACACTTTTTTTTTTAAATTCAAGAACATTTTTAGATAGTTGATACTTGATATTATGGCACATAATGGGACTCCTTATATTTAAATATATAAAAATTAAAAGTCACAAGTTTAAAATTTTGGGAATGGAATGAAAATGTATACGTAAAAATGTCGCATCATTGCAAATGAATTGAGCAAAATAAACAAAAACACTATTTCACGTTGCCCCTTTCCTTTCTCCCCACATCCATTTGACATAAAATAAAAATATGCTCAACATTAATGAAGTACTACATTGAACATTAGCGGGTCTCAAAAATGAATTAACTGAATCTGAAGAGGTAGTCCAGGCTAGTGTCCATTGAAATGTCATCGAACCTAAAATTTTTACATATATGACATTTTTTGGCGGTTTCTATATGAATTTGACCTGCTGATTCCGAATCCGTTGAGTGCCAGACGCTAAACCTTGAGCATTTTTGTCAAAATGGCGAAATCCAATATGGCTGCTGTAAAAGGTATGAAGCAAATTAATGGAATCGTATGTGCAATAAAACATTTTATACACTTAAAAATGATTGTACTCTTTAGTCAAAATATAATTCTATTGAAAATTTATATTTATGAAAAGTATATGAATAAAAAAATTATCAAAATGGTAAAATTCAAGATATCAGCCTGAAAAGTTGTAAGGTTTGTTTTCAGGTATTAATCATTTTTTAAACCGTAATTTACATGAAAGTAGAATGTTTTAACAAAGATAAATGTTTAAAATGATATGCAGGGAGCATAAAAATGTGATTTAGCCTAAAAATAACACTGTAAAAATATTTAGAAACATTCCAAATTTAAGTTTCGGGATTTTGCCGGTTTAAACCAATGGACCTTATTCATGTGACGTCATTGCGGGTATTGACCGAGCCTAGCAGACGAAATTTAAGATTTGGAACCAATCAAGATTGTGGAAACTGGATGTAATACCCGCAAACGAAGACCGTTGCCATTCCGTGAATAAGGTCCATTTCCTGCAAGAAACAAGTTTCTTTTGCGAAAAAGTTTCCCATATTGATACAAGTTGCATGAATGCGAATTTCTCACCGGTGTGAAACGTATTTTTAACTACCAGTTGGAAGGTATATCCAACGTGTTTGTTTAGTGTTTCGTCTTCAGCTGGATTATAGATTGTTCAGATTGACATCACCCAAGTAAGGGTATGTGCAATCTCTCGATATTGTAGTTTTGGATGAATTTCAAACAAATTAGCGGCTCAGCTATTTGCTTGAAATTTCTGCCTTAGCTGTAGCCATATTTGTTAAACTGCTCCAGGAGCTTTCCTGGTAAGCCAGAAAGGTGCCAAACTGCTACCATCAACCTATCTCAAAGTTTTTTGGCAAGTTTCCGATTTATTGCCGTAAAGTGACTGACTTTTGTTTGGAAGCGTTATAAATTCTTTAGCTAGGTTTTTGACTTTAGCAGGAAACTTTCCTGATTTCTTCCAGGTATGTTACTGGCAGAAGTTAAGCCTATAACTGCCCATTATTTTCCAGGAGTGTTTCGCTTTGTTTTTAGTGAAACTGTGAAGAGAGAAATTGGCTTAAAACATATCAGACAAATAAAAAACATATTTTCCGGTAAGAAGAGAATCGTATGAGAAACACCACTACAAAAAATTATTTTTTCCTAATGAAAAAGCGAGAACATTCTTAGGGCTAATGAGATATATTGGATAGATGTTTCGTGATAACTTTAGAAGCGTCTGCGAATCAACCGAACAAAACATTGTTACTAAACTAAAAGGGAGAAAAAAGTCTTGAGACTTATCTGGAAGATTCATTAAATATTTTGCAGTAATTTAAAAAATACCTGTGAGACAGCAGAACAAAAAATTGTTACTACTTAACTAAAAAAATTTGCAAATTTTTCTATTTTTATGCTCTATTTTAACGAAAAGCCTTTTTTTCATTTTACTACTTCAAATGACAGTACAAATCACTATACCTACCATCTCTACAAAAATGTGTTTAGTTATTTTTTTCCTTTCTTGATGTGATATAGACTTAAACGTAAAGTATTTGCTAGGACTTAAAATGCAGAGGACTCGGGTAAAATTGGCAAGACACAGATGCATGCATGTGACAAAACGTGTCCTCAAGGATGCCACTAAACATTAAGAAGGTTAAAACAATGCTTACGTTCACCACAAGGACTAAAATCTGTGATTCAAATCATACGCCAGACACAAGAATGGTATATGGTTTAATGGAGTCATCAAGGGAAAGCTTCCTTGCAGAAATTATTTAGTCATGAACTGGCTCCTCTTCCTACTGCTTTATTTGATGATGAGTGAAATATGAGAGGTACAAATAAATCTGCACAAGAGTCAAATCTAAAGGCAGTTTTCAGGGTCGGCGGCAAAAGTAGTCCAGAAATTATCATTCTTAGTGAATGTGCAACATTGTGGGTAGTACCTATACTCGCAAAGCTACCTGCTTGAGTAATTATGTTGATGGTGCAGAAAAGCTTATTAAGCACGAAATACAAACCATTCTTGCGGTGCACAATCTGATTGAGAGATACGATAAATAATACTACGTCACAACGTCGAGCCACACAAGAGAAAAATGTCTATTGCGTTTTTCATCTTAATGAAAAATCACCACTTTCTAAAAGAGATATCTTACTGAAAATAGTACCAAATATGACGCAAGTAATTAAGTTTGTTGTGAGCCGACTGTGTTCGATCCCCAGGTCAATGTGTAATTATTACTGGTACCGATTCTTTTCCGATTAGATTGGTGTTGGAATTCAACAAGCTTTTGTTTCTCATTAAGAAGCTGATGTGATTATGACTCACTACTTAGCTAAAGTCAGTAGTATTCCAAAAGAATTTAGAAACCTTCCAAATTAAAGTAAGTCACTTTACGGCAAGAAATTGTAAACTTCCCAAAAACTCTTAAAAAGGTTGATGGTAACAGTTCAGCACTTTTCTGGCTTACAAGGAAAGTACCTGGAGCAGTTTAAGAAATATGGCCAGTGCTAAGGCAAAAATTGCAAGCAAATAGCTAAGCCGCTTATTTGTTTTGTAATTCATCCAAAACTACAATATCGAGAGATTGCACATACCCTTACTTGGGTGAAGTCAATCTGGACAATCCATTATCGAACTGAAGGCAAAACACTAAACAAACAGATTGGATATACCTTCTAACTGGTAGCTAAAAATATCTTTCACACCAGTGAGAAGTTCGCATTCATGCAACTTGTATCAATATGGGAAACTTTTTCGCAAAAAAAACTTGTTTCTTGCAGGAAATTGGTTTAAACCGGCAAAATCCCGAAACTTTTGTTTGGAATGTTTCTAAATATTTTTAGTGTTATTTTTTGGCTAAATCACATTTTTTATGCTCCCTGCATATCATTTTAAACATTTATCTTTGTTAAAACATTCTCTTTTCATGTAAATTACGGTTTAAAAAATGATTAATACCTGAAAACATACCTTACAACTTTTTAGGCTGATATCTTGAATTCTACCATTTTGATATTTTTTTTATTCGTATACTTTTCATAAATATAAATTTTCAATAGAATTATATTTTGACTAAAGAGTACAATCATTTTTAAGTGTATAAAATGTTTTATTGCACATACGATTCCATTAATTTGCTTCATACCTTTTACAGCAGCCATATTGGATTTCGCCATTTTGACAAAAATGCTCAAGGTTTAGCGTCTGGCACTCAACGGATTTGGAATCAGCAGGTCAAATTCATATAGAAACCGCCAAAAAATGTCATATATGTAAAAATTTTAGGTATATGGCCTTCTAGCCTGGACTAAGGTAATTTTTTCTCTGACAGTGGAATCTGCAACAGATGTAGAATTAGCAATAAGATAGCTAAAATGTTGCCAAATAGATTTCACCGCAAACTGAGTAAATATTTCACCGTTTCACTTTGCCGGCAATTTCCCTACATCACTAGTGCTTAATTTTTTACGAAAAGAATGCTGGAGTGTAGCTCTACAGTCTTCAGAGCCTTTTTTAATGCATAAATAGTCTGCATTATATCCAATATGTAAAAATTCTCAAAAAATTAAAAAAAAAAAAAGAAAAAGCACATGATCCAGCTCCCGTGCGCTTCCATGCGAATCACTGACGCAGCAGAGGAAGTTAAGTCGCTTCACCTAGAGCCCTTGATTTTTGCCTATTCTAATATGTTGATTATACAAACATAAGGAATGTGGTGACCAAATCCTCCCTTCCCCCCCACACACCTCCAGGTGAAAATTGTTGCTACGCTAGTGCATGATATACTTTCAATAGGATAAAAAATTCGAAAAACAAAGCAAAACAATCTTATCTTATTCTCTCTAAACTAGTTGAGGGAGGGTGTAATGACAAAAATCGATGGTTTTTGAGAGATTCAAACAAAATAAATTTGCCTGAATCTGACTACTACCCAAAAAGTTATTACGGGAAGGGGGACCAGCACACATCAACGCCTGAGAGCCAAATTTCTTTTTTTTTTTTATTTTAAACTTTCATTTTTAAATATTTATTGTATTTATTCCTTTAATTTTTTTACCTTTTCTTACTTGCTTCTTTTAAAGCGCAATACTTTCCCTATAATTTAAGCTTTCTTTAGAGCTTTATTTCTTGTTTTTTTCTTCTTTTCTTTCTTTCTCTCTCTCTTTTTTTCTACTTTTGTGGGAAAGTGGGTTGAAAAGCATTTTCGTCTTCAGTAACTTGTACGCTGTAATTATTTAGTAATACGTACGTTTCTTCAATCTTAAGTTTCTCAACACAAAAACCATTATGTCTAGGAGCGTAGTAATCTCTTGTAGAATGCTGCACGCGAAACTCGCATTTCAGGAAGTAAAGTTGGTTGCTTTGTATATAGTTAGAGAGAGAGAGAGAATAATAGTTAAGACCATGTCTCTTGCAAGTAGTCACTGAGCATCGGGGTCACTGTTTATTTTTTTCCCCTAATTACTCAAAATAAGATCAAAAGAGAGCAAAAAGTGAGTTATCAAATGACTTATAACCAATAACCCGTGTATAGCATTTTATATTTCAAGATCCTTAGAATGTTATTAAAATACGTTACAAAAATATGTTTTAACAAAAATGGTTATATAGCAGTATAATATGCAGCATGGGCACCGGCTGGCGTAAAAAAAAAGGTTGTAAAAAATAAGGAAAAATCATTAGTTACATTTTTTTTAATTAAAGAAAAAAAAAACTGATGTTTTTAGGAGAACTTTTTTTTGTGATTTCTTTTTAGTAAAAAAAAGTTTTGGGCTATTTATTTATTTATTTTGCTAAAAATTTTTTTTTGCATTTAAAAAAAAATAGTTCGGATGCATCTCCCTTACGTATGATTCGGCCGGTGCCCATAACATGATATGTGTGCCTTTTACAATGAACGACACATATAGTTATACAGAATAATACTGAAAGGTACTATATTCTTCTGTAAAACGTAACGAAAAATCTCTGTAGCCGCATAAGTTTTTATTTCGTTCAAATAAGAATAAAAATAAAGAGAAAGGTGCAGGAAAGTTATGAATGAAAAGTTCTCAGGTTGTTTCTTTGAAATATTTTGACTGAGCATTGATTGAAATAATTGTTGTTATATCTTAAAATATCTCACAATTTAATAATGCATCACATTTTATTAATCCATTTCAGTAATAACACATTTCATTAAGGTCATCTTAAAGGAACCGATTTAATATAGAATTTCTATAATCACTTCAGATTAAGTTGACGTCATGCAATAAACAATACCTTAAGAATTAATATTTTCATAAACAAGAGGTATTGTGAATGTTTTTTTTTGCAATAATGTTCTGCTCTGTACATAGTTTTTGAAGTTTCGTAGTAAACGATTGAGCAGTTTGCTCACTTGCTACATAACGGTTCCAAAAGCTTTAAAAAGTAGTCTGCATCCAATCAAAGCCTGATTAATATGGGGGATCGCAGCACTGACTACACAAGAGTTTTCTGAAATGCTGAAATGGTGGAGCTCAAGAAAAAAAAACAAAAGTGTAACGGTTATTTTTCACTGACCGATACGACAGCGAAAAATCGTACGCGACTGATGCTATCTGGTATTGTCTCACGCAAAATTCAGGACCACATGATATGCAAGTTTCTACCAACCGATTTACTGACGATTGTGTCGTTTTTGTCAAGCCGATATCGTTTACCGAACGATTTTTATCTGAAAGCGTTCATCGTTCCTGTCGCATCAGCCTGATAATCATTCTTCCGTTTGCTTTTTTTTTTTTTTTTGAAGGCGAGCGATGGCATTGAAATGATTTCGATTGAATTTAAAAACAGAGCAATAGACGACACGATAGCGTACTTATCGTTGTAGTATTAGCTGCCGATTTTCGCCGATATCGTGTCGTTTAGAAGAAAAATAGGAGCAGCAATGACAGTTATGGGTATGATGATCAGCGGCATTCCTCGTCGCTGTATTCTCAGTAACAAAGACTACTATTGGGTGATAAATAGTTGCTCTCAATTATGTTTCAAGTTATGTCACCAGATTTAAGGATCTCTCTAACAGAAGAAAACGACTACTAATTAGTTTCGGAATTTGATATAATGGCTGGATCCGGAGAGCAGTATCTATGAGCTTCACTGCTCATAGTCTAATTCTTGAAAATTCGCTGAAAAAAAAAGAAGTTCAGTATTTGAGCCCACACGAGCCCCACTATTGCTATAATACATTTTTGGCGAAAATTTTTTTTTCGTGAAGCGTGGCTGTTTGATGACAGTATAAGAAATAAGTTTCAACTGAAAACTCGTTCCAAACTCTCCGATAAGGAGCACATTGGTGAAGTTTTGATTTGCCGATTGCTTTAACCCATTAATGCCGGTTGGTACAAAAATATACCGACACGGAAAATAAATATAACTTGTCCTTACATGGGTCTATCAGTCTAACAGTTGTGCATTTCACATGGTAAAAACTCACAGAAAGGATACTATGTATAAGTTTCGCACCCTTGTTGAAAACGTGTGAGATAATAAGCTTAAAACTTGAACGAATGTCTTATTGGTGTTTTCGAAGTCGGCATTAATGGGTTAACTACCCGCCCCATTTTCTACAAATACCACCTATGAGAAATATATTAAAAATCAAACTTACGTTTCACACATGGCTCAGCAGAAACAGCTCGTAGTCCGTCTCGCCTTCTATATCGGGTTTCAGTCAATTGGCAAATATTTTCATAAGTTACCCCATCGCTTCCACATAAAGGCTTCTGCTTCGAGCAAACACACACAGCTTCTGGAGGATCATCCCAATCAAGATCAGTCCTTACTCTACATTCCAAATTGTCACCACAATGTCCGAAACCATCCAAATGCAAATCTTCATTGTCACATCTTTCCCCCTCCGTTCGAGCACAGACGTAACAGCAGTCACAAGAATCTTTGACAAGACCAGCCAAGCAGTCCCGAGGAGGTTGGCAAGAGTTGCGATCGCAAGATGAGCACAGTTCGGTGTTCTTTTCGCAATATGAAACACGTGAAAAAGAGATGATGGCAATGATGAGAAGTTTCTGAGAGTACGAGGTAAACATTACTACAACAGGATTGAATACAAGAATGCGGTCAAAAGTAATTCTGGAAATGAAACTGCTGTTTTATCATGGGATCTAATCAGAATGTCGATTTGAAGTGTGTGTTTACGGAGTTATCGCTGATGGACTTCTTCCAGAACAAGGAGTGACCTTCTTATAGTTAAAATTAGTCTTATTTTTCTATCAATATTAAGATTTTCACTCGATATAAAGCTAATGCTTCTCGTCAAAATAGAAATAAATTTTTGTATCAGAATCAATGAAAAATACACATTCAAATAGCAGACTTTATTATTCTTATTCTTATGATTTTTGCATCGATTTTGTCGAAACATGTATGGTAATTATTTAGTTATGAGGTAGGATAGTCCGACTCGTGAATGAACAGCTAATATTTTATTTTATTTTATAAGGTTTCTAAAGTCTTTTGATTAGATGAATTAGCAGTAGTAGTAACTTTCCTCAATCCGTTTCTAAAAAGAAACGGTTAAAAAAGCTGTTTTGTGCACTGGTTGAGGGTGTTCATTCACTGGATTGATGAACCAATTTTAATTTCTTCCCCCTAGAAAAAAAAAGAACCGTAAACGTTATAACATTAAAATAAATAAATAAATAAATAAATAAATAAATAAAAACATGTAACAGTTAAAATGCTTTTACTCTCAAGTCCAAGTATGCTCCAGGTCATAACGATGATCTGAAATTTTGAAAATAAAATTGAGCTTAAGTGTTCAATGTTCATTCACTTTTCGGTTTACGTATTTAGTTGAGAACTATTATCATAACTCACAAAATCAGAGCTACAAACTTCCCTCCCTTTCCGGAAATAGATTTCTATTTTCTGTCGAAGTTCGTTTAATCTTGGAATTTTAAATATTTTTATTTATTTATTTATTTACTTTAATCGTAGCTTTTGAGCATGAATTATATTGATTTAAAACCTTCATTAGTGATTGTACCACACTCTTGCACACTCACATACGTACATAATGTGAACCTACATTTATACTTTTCCGAATTAAGCGGGGAAAAACTGATGAAAAATACTTTGCAGAAAAAAATGCAAAACATATTTGATTGATTGATTGTAGAACTTAGGTGAATATCAAGGTTTCGTATTAAAAAAAAGAAAAAGGAAAAGAAAAAGAGAAGATAAAATAAGAATTGCATTTCTGAACAATTTTTTAATTTAAATTCAAATGGAATTAAAACAATAACATCAAGTATATACATTATATTAAAAAATATGTTAACATGGTTTTCATGCTTTTTCAATTTGAAAGCTACTGTTAAGCGTTTATTAAAAAAAATCTGCATTTGTTTTAAAAACTTGCCTATAAAACTCTTTGGTACCGGAAGAAAGAAATTGGAAGTTTACGCGGATGAGAGGATGACTTCTCGTGTTTGTCTCATTATGCAAGCTAGTAACGATAATATAATGTCTAGATCTCATTGAGAAGTTTACTTCATTGGTTCCTTTGTTTCGGTTGGGAAAAAAAAATTGCGAAAAAAAAGGATATATTTTCAAATAATCTGAATATACCTTCATCGTTTGTAAAATTATTTTGCGTTTCCTGTCCCTTGCTCCGTTCGCAATTGCGAATATTAAAAATGTTTTGGACAGCAATTGACATTTGGACAGTAATTCATGCCCCCTTTCTTTTAAACGTGTTTGAAAATGTCTTCCTATTACATGAAACGTTAGTCTTGTATTTTACACAATAGATAGTTTTAAAAAATCTTTACCATGACCTTCTTTTGTTGTAAATGCATCATAATTTCTTCGAGTTTCAGTTTACCATAATATTAAAAAACCAAGAAAATTACTGAAAATTTTCAAAATAAAGTGAACTGAAATTAGGTTGTGTAAAAATTGTTATTTTTTCTCCTACACTTAATTACTTATTTATTTTTGCAAGTGCAGCTGATTACTCCCCAACCGTATCTTCGAAACACTAATAACTTTCACTGATAGTGTAAGGCTTGACAGTTCGTAACCTATATTTTCCTTTCCCACTTTCACTGCCCGCAACCTGCAGTAGTGGGAACACGCCCTGACGTTGGCCCTCTTATTTTGATCAAACCACCTAGGGTGCGGTGCCCCTTGTGTTTGGAGTGCAAGCGTTGCTATGCAACCAGGACATCGGACGTGATTATCTTGGGAATAAAGCTAGGAGAACCACATTTGGCCCCAGATCGCTGCATCTTGATTTCTTATCAGGGGGGCTGAAGGTCGTCAACCTCCTGGACATTTAATGATAGCCGTCTATTTTCTAAACCCCGGTTTATCTGCTTACGCCAAAGCAGCTCTTTTTCACTTCCGCGTACGAATTGTGGTTTACAATTAGATTTTTCCCGGTCCCCCTTCACGTGCAATAGAGATTTGGTAATCCGCAAGCGCCTAAAAACACTTAATAATGATGAATTTATAATTAAAATTGCTAGTTAAAGTATGAAATAAAAAATGTATGTGTGCTAGGGAAAAACAATTTTTTTTTTGTTATTTAAATGATTAAGACAATTGAGATTAATGCTCGTTTTATTTTCTTTGTACCAAAAAGCAGACTTAAGTATAATAAGTTCATACAAGAATCGTTGTTTGTTTATATTGAAGCTGCGCATTGACTTATCATTTGCAGATCTTATACCCCGGGAGCTGATATCCATTCTTACAGGGGTGCGCCTCTCACTTAGAGCGATGGAGCACCCTCCTCCCCTCAAAACTCTAAGTAGACTCCTCAAGGGAGAGAGCACAAGTAAAAGAGAAAAATATCCATAAAACAACACCCCTAAAATTTTAATTGAGCAATTTGCGCCATGATCCCTTAGTTGGGCATATTTGCATTCTTCGTGTGGCACCACTATGAGCATTTTAACTCTCAATAATCCAAATGGTTAAGGCTCCCGTGCTTAACTTTGAGTTAAATTAAGCCGAGAGTGTCCAAGTCAAGCTGATACTCAAAGTACATCCTATAACTTGCTGCATAATCCTGGGATGTGGACTCTTACGATGTTCTGCATCATGAAAATCCATCGACTCGTGTCGGGCATGGATCATAGAGTAACACTAAAGCTAAAGCACGCTCTTGGGTTATTTTTTGACAGTAGTGGTTTTGACTACTACTAGTTGGTTTGCAGTACGGGGGTCCACCTTTCAGCCAAGTGCGCATACTTAGTTAAACCATGGCTACCTGCGGTTCCCTAAGACGGTTATCCAAAGGATTTCAGAGAAAAAGAGAATTTAAGTTCGTAATCCAAACATAAAGTGAAGTGCAAAGATGTTTTCTAAGTGGAGACAATAAGCCCACCAACGCTCTTAGAGCACCAGTTGTGAAAAATATTGCATGTACCAGAAAGTAAAAAAAAAAGTGCATTGCGAAAAAGTCGAGTCTAAAAGACGCATGGGAAGAATGAAAATAATATTCGCCTATACTTAATATACCAGCGAATATATATATATATTTATATAGATACTTAATGTACACACACACACACAGCGACACTATAAAAATCGAACTCACAATCTCTAATTATAGATAAATAGAATACGGGATATAATGAAAGCTACTAAGATGTATACCTTCTATTTTTTTTCTCAAATTTTTAATTTAAATTTTATTCTATGTTTTAGAATTAATCAATATACAAAGATATAATTAGATCAACTGAAAATTTTGATTGTTGTCATCAGGAAATCGTATATTAATTTTATTTCATACTTTTTAGTGCGAATCAAGCTCACAGAAATAGTCTTTAGATTTGAAAATCATTTCATTTTTTATATTCTTTCAATCTTTCTATAGCTGCTGACGGGAAAAACGTTTTACAAAAAGAAAAAAAAAAAAAAAAAAGGGGGGGGGGGACGTGGACAATGCACGGCTTTTTTCTCTTTTTTCCCCTTTGTTTTTTTGGGAAAAAAGAGAACATTCAAACTCAAACCGTTCAAAATTAAGTTTTTTTTATTTATTTTTTTGATCAGTGAAGGTTCTTTTTTTTTTAAACATAATGCTCGTAATGACAATAGTAATTACAAAAAATAATTAAATACAAAGATTATTATTTAATGTGTACCAATTATACTTAAGTAAATAGATATTTGTGAAAATCATAAATATTATGAAAATTAATTCCAAAATTATCTTAAAAAATGTAGTATTGGATATTATCATGTGTTTGTTACTTTTTTCCTTTTTGTGTTTTTCTTTCTGTAAGGATTTTTTTTAACATGGAGGAGCAAAAACCTCCTTGAACCGGTCAAGTGCTGGTACGCCAGACCACCAACTGAGAATCACTCATCTAAAAGACAATACCGACAACGCAACTCTAGATAATTGTAGAGTTAGAAACAAGAGAATCTTTAAAATAAAATCATTAGCTCTCGGAAAAGAAACTAACATTAATATTGAAAGCCCCCGGTAATAAATTAAAAAGTGCGCTAAAATGAATACAAATTAAACGCAATTGCATTAGAAATATTAAAAGGGGAATTGAAAAGTCTGAAATAACATGAACTTTAAACCTTCGGTAAGACTGTTCAGATACACTGACCTAACGTGATGTTAATTTAAACCTACCGCCCTATTCTGCGTTTCGTTCTGTATTTAAAATAATTAAATTTTCATAATTAACAGAAATTATGTTTAATAGAAATTTGAAAGAAGAGCTTGCCAGGACCTCGAAAAGCGGACCACCCAGGTATTAATTTCAAAACTAATGACAATTTGAATGCAGTACAATCAGTAGTGCTTTTCACATTGTTATCATTATTTCAGCAAGGAGAGGGCGGTTAGTAGAACTGTTAATGAATTATTTGCAAAAGATTGCTTATATGCCAAAGATATATGTATTTTTTAGTACTGTAATTGCTTTTTTAATATTTAAAACTAAAATAACGAAATTAAAAAAAGGAAACTCCATTTTTAAAAAACCCTTCCACTAACATATTCCTGCAGCAAGGATTTTTTTGTTTTGATATCCTGGATTAAAAATGTATACCGAAATATATAGACATAAGGTTTTAAAAAATACAACCTCCGTGAATTATTTATACTTTAAGAACCCATATTGATTAGTACTCCTGCCAAATTTCAGAGGAAAAAAATGATGGGCTATTTTTTACAATTCCATTAAATATGGCTAAATTCATTTTTTCATTTTCTTTGCAAAAACATAATAACACACCATTTAGTTTCATCAAAAAACTGGATTTATGTTCCTTACATAAATAGCTAAAAATTGTTACCAAAATTGTTGGATTCGAACCACTATTTCTTAAGCCACTTTTCTGTGCCCTGTTTTTGATGATTTCTAAGCATATTTATTATATTGCTTAAATAGGATAACAATTTCCCTGAATCTACACATCTCAGAAATGAAACACCATGATGGAAAAAATCCAGATAGCAAGAGTAAGGGTTTGAGAATCATTTCGTGTGGCACAATGTACAGTGTACACAATACATGAGCTTTGTGCCACCACACTTTTTCGTGTTAAAAATGTGTCTTAAGTTCGCCCTGTAATAATATTGTATCACTACATTATTTATGATGGAAATCAGTACTGAATAGGTTACTTTTGTACTGGTATTTTATTTCATTTTCCGCGAAATAAAATCTTTACTTGAGTATCAAACTTTTTTGCTAAAAGTTATAATATTCACCAAACTTTGAATGGTACATATTTTTTAGCTTTGGACACAATTTCTTTTTATATTTTTGGAAGGTAATTGAAAAGAACTTTCTACTTTATTATTTATTTTAACATTTTGAATTCAATCAAAAAAGTGCGCGTCGAAGGCATTAACGAATTCTTAAAATCTTATAAACATAAACAAGCAAAAATAATAGATTTCTTCATGATGTAACATTGATTAGAAATAAATTGTCCCCAATTTTTCCGAGAGGGCTCAATCAATCTTTTAATTTGATGCATTCTTTTGTAGTTTTGGTAGAGTTAGATTGTTTCTTCTTCCTATTTCTTCTCCTGATGTTTGAAAAGATTAAAAAAAAGAAGTTTTTAATGCTCTAAAACCACATATTTGTTACGGGGAAACGACAAAAAGTATTGAAATAATGCAGTTTTTGTTGTGAAAAAAAGTTGCAAAAAGTTGTAGCACATTTTCCGAACTTTAAGATAACTTTGACACAATATTTGAGTAAAACAGCACTTGAAATTACCGGTTTGTGTTATTAAAATCTATAATATAGAAGTACATCTTCAAATTTTCAAAAAATATAAAACGTCAAAATCAGTGTTTCTTGCTAGATTCTCCCGACGATACAGAAAAAACCGTATTCACATTCTTTATTTTATTTATTTATTTATTTTATTTTATTCTATTTTTTTTTTGCCACATAAAAACATTTCATTCCTCATTTAAGACACATCCTTTCATCACCTCGTGTTTGGTTTTTTTTTTCCAACACGAACTAAGTTTTTCTTCGTAACTCCGAAAAATAAACCTTATGTTTCCTAGCTTGCTTTCCTTTGCAGATTTGGGTATGCTTTCTTTTCTTTTTTTAGTGTATATGTGTGTGTTCTGTTCAGAAATTTTAATAGGTGTTTTTTTTTTTTCATTTTTCTGAAAATTATTTTCCCCCTCTTCATATTTACTTATTTTATACCCTATTATAAGCTACTATGCTTTTCTCATTTACTGTGCGTCAACTTTAAATTATGCTTTACTACCTTTTCATTAGCACCCCTATCCCTCTATTTACCTCTCCTCACGGTGACTTGCAGCAAAGAAAGGTTTTTAATCTGATTAAATGCCCGACACATTAGCTTTCTTGTTCAATCTTTTGAGAAACCTTAAATATTCTACCAACCGAGTCGCTCTTCTTCAATGAATTCACTACCTTATGCACTATTTTGTTCTTGAGTGAAACTGATTCTGTCAAAAGTCAATGGGTACATGGATAGGCAGGCCCGTCATTTAAGGGGGTCAGGGGGCTCATTGCCCCCTCCCTCTCCTGACTTTGGGAAATAAATGTATTTACATGTAGGTGGGTGTGGTTTTGCTATTTTTTGATGCATTTTACATGTACATTTTGCCGCCCTCCCCCTTCGAAAAATTTCGGAATAACGGGCCTGTGAAAAGGCAATAAAACGAGTTGATTCAAGAAAATATTTACATATATATTTTCATTGAGCAACAATGAACGTAATCCAGGGGAGTGGGTCATATAAGAACTATTTAAGGGGCTGACTCATCGTCACATTAAGTAACCATGTTTTTCTCAGGTGTGGGTTCAATACGGGTGCTGTTGCGTCATCTAATTTTAATATTTCTCCACGTACTCTCCACCCGAACTTTTAGTAGTTTTTAATTAGAATAAAATCACAAATGAAGTCGCTTTTAACACGTCAAACGACATATTAAATGGGTGAAAATCAAATGTTTAAGAAAGTACTTATGCGTTACTGTTGAACTTGAAAAAGTAATACTGAAAACACCAAATAAAATCCAAACTAAAAAAAGGAAACTTTATTTTTAAAAAAGCCTTCCACTAACATGCTCCTGCAGTAAGGAGTTTTTTGATTTTATATCCTGGATTAAAAATATATAAAACTAAGTTATTAAAAAAATATAGCCTTCCTGAATTATTTATACTTTTAGAACACATAGTGATTAGTGCTTCTGCCAAGTTTCAGCGAAGGAAAAAAAATGATGGGCCATTTTTTACGACTCATTAAATTTGGCTAAATTATGAAGATGTATACCAATTTCGTTTAATATATTTCAAATTTCTATTAATGAGTCAATAATGCCAAAGTATACAAGTGTAGTATTGTTCTTCTCAACCCGTAAATATCACCGTTCGAGAGGTTTTTTATTTTTTTATTTATTTTGTTTTCAATTTTACGAGTTTCTGAAGAAATTTATTTTGGATTTCTTTTTTTTTTTTTTGTGTGTGTGTGCATGACGCATGTCATTTCCCATTTTTACTGCTAGCTGCCGGTGGGGCTGTTCACACATGATGTCACGTTTTGAGGGTGGAGAAGGGAGGGTGAAATCGCTACAGTTTGTGACAAGGAAAAGGGAGGAAGTAACAAGAGTTTGACAGCATGCTTTTTTTTTTAAATAAGAATATGTTTATGAAAAAGAGCGGGACATGTGATAAAGGCTGGGGGGAGGAGTCAAAGAAAAGTGTGACATCATTTATGCATAGCCCATGTTAGGATTTTTCAAAGACAGAACTGTCCTGAAGTTAATTAAATACTGCTGTTCCCATTTCTGCCATAATTGTTTAAGAAATATTTTTTTTTTCTGTTTTTAGAAGAAAAAGTCCTGTTGATTCCTTTTCTAAGACTTCAGCAAAATTGGTTGGATATGGGGTTTTTAAAACAAAATGTTTGACTTAGATAGATTTTAAAGGCAAAGGTTCATTGTTTCCATTGGAGCCCTAAGTTAGCGATTGAATGGGGAAGCTTCTTATTTCATAACCTATAAGAAAAGACTACAACAGCAAAATGTGAGAAGGGCAAAGTAAAAATCATTGAGAAAGAAGTAGAAGCTTGAAAATTTAGTACCTCTGCAAAGCAAATGTTTGAATTTTGATGCTTAGAATTAAAGTTATTTCATACATGTTGCATTCGTACCAGCTGTACACAGTTTAACAACTCAATGATCTAAAGAAATTCGCATTTTTGGCACCCTTCCAAAAATTTTAATTTTCGGCAAATTCGGTCGGTCCTGACAATTCGGCTAATTTGGATACATTATTGAAAGATTGATATTGTTAAATGTCCGAATAGCTCTTTTCATTAGATTTATTTATGTGTCAATAGCAGTATTTTATCATTCGTTACAATTTCGATTTACATTCATTAAATTGAGAATTTCCACCCGCCCAAAACTTTGAGTTCGAGGTGCCTCTGACCCTGACTATACCATTGGTTTTAACACAATCAGCGGCCCAACTTATAGGAAAAAAAAGAGAGAGGGCTCAACTTCTCCCACACTGTAAAAAATGAATGTTGTTTTTAGTTTATAATATAGCTAATTTTATAGTAATAAAATGTAATTATTGCTAATTTTACACTGATAAACTGTAAAATTGTTAACTTTACAGTACTCAACTGCAAAATTTTTAATTTTACGGTACTAAACTGTAAAATAGCTAATTTTACAGTTCATTACCGTGCATTTTACAGTTTTAAACTGGAACTTCTGCTGCCAGTATTATACTGTTGTTTTAACAGTATAATACAACTAAATTTTACGGCACTAAACTGTAAAATTTCTAACTTTACAGTAGTAAACTGTAAAATTGCTAGTTTTACAGTTTATTGCTGTTCATTTTACAGTATTAAACTGGAACCTCGGCTGCCAGTATTATACTGTAAAAACAACAGATCATTTTTTGCAGTGCAGTTGACAGTTCCCCACATTGAAAGTCGGAAAAACGCCTCAAAAGTTTAGTTCAAACGTATTTAAAAGCTTTGTATAAAAAATAAAGCCTTAGCTTCGCGGAAAATTGGAATTAAATTTAAAATATTACATTTGAATGTGTTGTTAATTTGTTGCCCGTACAAAGCAGCGTTAAACATTCTAATGTTAAAAATCAAGCAGTACGCGTTTTTTCTCTCCTTGCCATTTTCCATTTCATTCTTAGAAAGTTGGCTTTTCATTAAAATTGACCACTAGTATGGTCTTTGGTTTTTCATATTTCACTCCTTCAAAAGAATTTGACACCTCCAAAAAATGTCAAGTAGTATTGTCACTCCTTGTAAAAACTCCTAGGTAAATCTTTGCTTAAGCAATTTCCAGAACTCAATTTATTTTCGTGAAAATGAGTTCTAAAAACCACATGGCTCGAAAACTTGTTTTCGTTTAATTAACTTTTGTCTAGGTATATTGTTATTGAAGATGTCCCCCTCAGTTTGTTATTCAACTCTGCCATGCTAACCACCTTTACTGGTAAATAACACTTTATTAAACTGTTAAGCTTATATTTTATTATATTAAACTCCTGATTATCCGCTAGTCTATTTTGTATATTTTATTCTTTAAAAAATGTCAAGGAGTATTTTACCCTCCTTGGGGAAAAAAAACTCTAGCTTTATTTCTGTTAAAAAGTTCCTCGTATGTATAAAACACGTGTATATAGGATTCTCATCGGAAATTTTTATCATATCTCGTTGAATTTTTCAATACTAAATGTATGTCCAGACAAACACTATAAACACAGCTGCTATCGTTAATTTTATTTAAAGAAGGAATTCAATTCATTCATTAATACACCGGACAGAGCATTTTTTAACATAGGAACTAGGCGACACTAATGTCGCCTAGTGAAGAAAATTTGTCGCCTAGAAAATGCAAAACAGAGTCACTCGGCGACATTGTAAAATCCAACATTTGGTCACTCCTAGTTTTCGTAAACGGAATTCTTTCTTTCTCTTTTTCCCCTTCCTAAAAGAAATTGTATTGAACACCAAGGAGTTTCTTTCACAGAGAGTAGCAGATGACCAAGCAGAGATAATCAAAACACTAAAAAAGTGCCAAAAAGGCTGATGAAATGATTGCCGCAGCAAGAGGCTTCGTAGAAAATCTCTTCGGAGCGGACAAAGTAGAAGCTTTTCGGAATGAAGTGATCGGACATTTTGTCTCCGTTAATTTGCCTGCTTCAAACAACTTGTCTGATGATGGAGGGAAACTTTTCTATTTTTTGAAAATCGCTGTTCCCGGAACAGTATTTTGCAAATTAGTGCAATCTTTCATAATAACTTGTCCACATAGTGCTGGGCCCGAAAGAACTGTTTCGCTTTCGTGCCATACAGTGTTGAAGAGCTCAAAACAATCTTCTTATTCAAGAGAGGCCCTCAACAATCGCATGTGTACATCGCCCTTAATGGCAGCGGAACAGCAAATTTTGACCCCAGCCCCGCTGTTGCAGCATTTTTGCAGAAAAAACAGAGGAGGTACAACGAACCTGATCAAGACTTGTATCGGGACAGAGACTTCATAAAAAAAAATTTACTGAGGAAAGCACTATCTAAACATCTTGTCTACAAAGGGTTGTTTTTTGTGTTTTTTATGTTTATGTATTATACTATTGAATTAATCCAGAAAAAAATTATGGTATCCCTGAAAGAATTATATGTATTTATTTAGATTACGCATAAAAAATATTTTCAACATGCAAACACAAGAGCAAAGAAAAATTATTGAAGAAAGAGAATAATGAAAAGGATATAACATGTAAAATAAATAAACAACAAGCAAAAGTTTTACTAAACAGCACAAGAGTTACTGAAAATTGCATTCTTTTATAATTGGCCGTGAAACTTCGAGACCGGGTAAGTATTTGCTCTATTCGTGATTATCTTCTATAGTGGTTCTTTTTTATATAAAGAACAGTGTTTTATTAATTTACTAGCTGACCCGGCGAACTCTGTTCCGCCTTAAAGGCAATAAATAAGCAAATTTTTGAATTTATTAAGTTTTTTATTATAAGAAAATACAAAAAAAAAAAAAAAATTAAGTACCTACATTAATCATTCATTATTGTTTCTGTATTTCAGTACATAGGTTGCTCTTCACTTAAGTACCTTGTGATACACAACATTTTTTGTTTTATTATCAGACGCAAAAACAACGCAGATGGTCTTCCGGCCTGTGAACATGCCACATATAATTGACCATGGGAAAAACAGTGATGTTTTAGATTCAAACCTCAAACTTTTAAGGATTGGCCTTGTGATTTGTTGATGGTCATGACAAATGCAAGACGGATCGGAAATTTAAGTATTTTAAATTCAAACAGCATATCGGTTGGGATCATCGGGATCCTCGGAAGGAGCAATCGTTTCTGACAGCTTATCACATATAAATTTCAAGAGAAGTAACGCGTTTGTTTATAATTTATTTCAGTCAAATAACACTCAACTCACAGCTAACTTAAAACCTGTTTACGGCGCTCCGGAAGCTGCCAGAACGTGTGCTTTATGTCGCTTAGCCATGGAGGTGTCAAAAAAGCCTTCGTAAAAAGGCGAAGTCAATAAGAGATTTTTTCTATTTATGTAACTGACACACATAAATTGTAGCCTATGTCCGTCTCCTGGCTCTAAGCTACCTACCTACCAATTTTTAGCCATATCGGTACAGCCATTCTTGAGTTATAAATAGTGTAACTAACACGACTTTCTTTTATATATATAGATTTATATTTTTCACAATTCTTTGCACTTTTTTTTTTTTTTTTGTACTTTTTGCAAAAAACTACAAGAAAAGAGTAACACATGTACATTCCTTTAACTTATCCCGCCAGAGAAGAAAAAAAGTTTTATTTTTGTTACATCTTTTTAGATTGAATATAATTTTACAAATATTGGGTAAAATTTTCCATTTTTTTTTTGAAATATTATTTAAAATATTAAAAATAAATGTTTTTTTTTGTAAAATTAAAAATCTATTTTGGGTCCCCCCCCCAGACACAATTAATGACAGACAACCGCACCGTGTCGCCCAGTGAAAAATACTTAAAAAATGCTCTGACACCGGATCACGTGTACCATCCAAAAAAACTAATTAACCTTTCAAAATCTGAATGAAACACTTCAAAGAATCCTGACTCACAAGATGACGCAGAGAAACACTTGGTTATTTCCCTTTATCTTCCTCAAAAAAGAGAGAAGAGCGAATTGATTGGTAACAGTCGTTGTAGAAATCGAAACTAAACTAGGATAGCTATCTATTTCAGACACAAGTAGGCCACTGTTTCACTGCTATCCTTCAAGCTCGAGTAGCCAACGCTCCTAACCCAGCTCCATAAAGCAAAACCTATAAAAATGAGTGAGCCCTATTTTTTCTAAGGTCATAATCAAAATACGATACCGTGAATTTTTGGCTGAATACTCTCTCTCTCTCTCATCTTTCAAATGGTTTTGGCGAATATCTAAACACGCAAGTATCCTAGCAACCTGCGCCCCTCATTATTGGGTCACCTGAGATTTGAATTCAGAACTTCCGGGCACATGCAGGCAGCATGGGCTGGGGGAGTGCAGGAGAAGTTTTGATACACACTTTTCTTGAAGTTTCACTGGAATACATTTTGTAAGGTGAGTTCTTTATTAATGGATTTTACATGTTTTTGGGGTGGAGAAAAAGTTGTGTATACAAAGCTCATAAAATATCTTTAGCAATATATTTCCGTATGGGAGGTAAAATATTTGTAAGTTGGATAATATTTCTGGAAAAGAAAAGTTTTTTTACTGATCATAAATCAACATGAGCCATTTTTGAAATTTTTTCTGCCTTACGTTGACACATCAATAAATTAAAGTTTGTTTATTTATTTATCCATTTATTTACTTTATTAATTTTATTTATTTATTTATTTATTTTTGATGCATTATTTTGTTAATTTTTAACATTTTTTTCTTCACTAACAAAAAGTAACAATTTGTGATACTTTTTTTTCCCTTCGAGTTGAAAACAATAAAAATTGCACGACTGGAACACCGGAGAAGTTTTGGTCCACACTTTTGTTTAAGTTTCTCGGGGGGGGGGGAGGGAATACATTTTCTGAGGTAAACACTTTTGAAATATAAATTGTGATAATCTAACGCTAAAGGCACAAATATTGCATATTGCTGCAGACGCGCGTTTCGGGGTTACGAGGAAGTGCGAGCTTAAGAAGAAAATACATCCGGCTTTTCTCAGATGTCTTTTCGGGCAATACGTTCCAATATCATTTACTGCACGGGTATAAAAAATTTGTACTCGAATATCTCTTCGAGTTTTCATCGTAAATCTTTCAAATTTTTGTGTTGGAACAGTTTTGTAAAGGAGATTTTTTTTTCTTTAATATAAGTTAAGGGACCATGACCCCGTATGAAAAGTTACATTTCGAACTTTTTGACAAAATATTTTTTTCGCTTCAAGCTTTCAATATCTTTACTCTGCTCTTTATTTTGACCATTTTTGCAATTGGAAGTATGCATCTAGGACGAACAGTTGCGACAATAAAGATCTTGCAGGTTGAAACTAAACACCTTGTATATAAAAAAATCAAGACTGCGTAATTTTTTCCAAGAGCAGAATTTAAATTTAAAGATTTTTTTTTTTTTAATACTGTTTGTATCAACCTTGATCAAACGTCACGTACAACTTTTTAAAAAAGAACTTTAAATGACTTACGCTACTCATTCTTCATTTACAGTGCGTTGACTGAAACAAGTTCAAATACATACAGGGAGAGTTATAAATTAAAAAAAATAGCTGATAAGTGCTACTGCTGGTCCAAGCAGCAACATGGAAATTGACTAACATTTTATACCATTATCATTCTCACCTGAACAGCAGTTCAGGTTCGTGGAAAACTTTTGTGCACGAATAGTGCTCGATATATTTTATTTTTATTTATTTATTTATTTATTTCGCAATTGGTACAATTGATAAAAGAGCTAAAGAGGAACCCAGCACCATGCTTAATCCAAACAGTAAAATGGTCAACTTAAGCCACTATCCTTCTAAACCGTTCATTTGTAAAATTAAAAGGTATATACGTTTTTTTTAAAATTAATGGTAAATGGATTATTGCAGGTCCTAAAATGGAAAATTTAAGTGGCACCTGAAGATAATTGAAGCAAACCTAAAATGTGGTAAGTATTTTTATAATGCATTTAAGAGGTGATGACATGAATATTAATATTTATTATATGAAACATTAATATTTATTACGTCTTTATATTGTAACAGGGTAAAAAACACAATTTCGACCCTTCAGAATATGCACATTGATTCTGGTGCGGAAAAAGAAATGATTTTTTTCTAAAATGACTTTTGCAGAAAATCTTAAACAACACGTACAAATTAAGTTGATTTAATTTGTACCATGGTTTTTTTAATAAGAGCATTTTAAACAAAGTAAAAAACATACAATTTGGACTTTAATTTCAAAACTTGACTCTCTTCACTGTAAAAAAAATAAATAAACAACTGCCCGTTTACTAGAAAATCTCTAGGAAACTGGGATTTCATAAACTTTTCTAGTAACGATACAGTTCCTTCTTCAGCAGCGTCACCCAAGGAAAAGCTGTTTTTTTTTTTTCCAAGTACAGCTTTTTCGGAAGTAATGCTACTGAAGAAGGAGCTGCACCGTTACTAGAAAAATGTATGGGATCACAGTTTCTTAGAGATTTTCTAGTAAACAGCAGCTTTTCGTTTAGTGTCGTTGTACCATTCCGAAAATACAAATTGATTCTGGTGTGGAAAAAGAAATGATTTTCGTAAAATGACGAATATGGAAAATCTTAAACAACACGTACGAAGTTAAGTTGATTGAATCTGTACCATGTTTTTTTTTATTAAGAGCATTTTAAACAAAATAAAAAACATACAATTTGGACTTTAATTTCAAACTTGGCTCTCTTCACTAAAAATAAATAAATAAACAACTCTGCCCGTTTACTAGAAAATCTCTCGGAAGCAGGGATTTCATAAACTTTTCTAGTAACGATACAGTTCCTTCTTCAGTAGCGTTACTTAAGGAAAAGCTGTATTTTTTTCAAGTACAGCTTTTTCGTAAGTAATGCTACTGAAGAAAGAGCCGTACCGTTACTAGAAAAAATGCATGGGTGCTGAAAAAGAAATAATTTTCGTAAAATGACGGTCGTGGAAAATCTTTAACAACATGTACAAAATTAAATCGATTTAATCTGTACCGTGTTGTTTTTAAAATTATTAAGAGCATTGTAAATACCTTTTAGAAATAAATTTTATAATAAATTATTTTTTGTAAAAAGTAATGAACCTTTCGCATAAATTTGCAAAAGTGCAGACACGAGTTTTGAATTTACAAGGAACCGCTTTTAATATGATCTTGTAGATGAAAAGGCGTTTGCCAAAAAACAAATTGACTAGATTAAGATCTTCATTTTTTTTTCATTTATCACTTAAAATATGACCTTAGTATATATTTTTTTTTACAGTGACTGCTTGTGCCTTAATGATGGAAAAGACAGTGATACTGAAAGTGCTGGGATAAATACTGTCGATCCGGAAAGGCCATGGAAGCTAGTGAGATATTCATCAATGACAGAGGTGAGTGTAATACTTTGCATTATGATTCATTTTTGGCCTAACACACAAAATGTGGAGCAAATCATGCGCTTGTAAACAATATCATGAAAAATATTCAGTAGCTAATACAAATTTCAATGTCTAACACATAGGGAGGGAAGTCAATTGCTTTTGAAACTGGTAATAAAGTTACAGATTAGCTCATATTTAATTAAAGTATAAAAGGTAACTCAATGCAACAGTGAAAGAAGGGGCCAGCTTAATAATTTAAAAACTGTTAGGATTCACAAAATAAATAAATTCATAAAATAAATAAATTCACAAAATAAAATAATAAAAATGAATAAATTTACAACATTAGGAAATAAATAAAAAAAATAAATAAATTCACAAAATAAATAAATTAATTAATGAATAAAATTGCATTTTTTAATATGCCACTATGTTAATATTATGTCAGAATTTGCCTCTGTGAAACCAGCTTCAGTAATGTATTAATGTTACTTATGCGTATGTTATTAGCTGTTACGTTCTCGTCCCAAATACACATAACATTTAGTTCTAATAAGAAAACAATTCGAGTCGTGTGATAAAAAAAAACACTTTAAAACGATATATTGAGTTTTTGAAGAGCTTTATCATTCTTCTCGTAAGACGAACCTGTTATAGCTCTTTTCTTGTAATTTCTTACAGAATATTGATTCGAAATATCTCGCTCTGTACAAATTTTAAATATTTTTCTTCCTATATTTAAATGCAAAACACAAGACCGGCAAAAAGTAAAGCTGTTCCCCTCTTATACCAATGATTTCAATTCCTGAACACATTCTTTTTTTATATTAAACTCTTCATAGAAATGAAAAAAAAACAAAAAGCCTAGAGATCTCTGAGTTGTCTTCTTTGTAATTTACTTTTTAATTGTATATCATTTATTGACTTATTTAGTGGGGAAAAAATTAGATTGCTCATAGTAAAATAAAAATCGGTCTTTTCCATGTTCCATTCAAAAAGATTGTGCTTTCAGTTAAACTCGAAAATAGTTTTCAATCATTTCGTTTTTATTAAAATTTGATTTTTTAAATCCCTAAAAATTATGAAATTATGTAAAATAACTTACAGGAACATTTGGTATTGTATTTAGTTCCTGGTATAGATATGTACAATTTCCGAAACTCTGAGGCGGTTCAAAAAAAAAAAAAAAAAGTTTTCTTCCGGGTTTTTTCCTAGACAATTAAGAAAGATTTTTTTTTTTCCAAATAGAAATATAGTTTTTGAATTACATGTATATTCATAAAAATATAAAGTGTTACATTTTTAAAAATATCTTCAATCTACGGATTTTTCCCCGTTTTAAGAGACATATGCACAAAATATTTCACTAAAAAATAACCTTTTTGTTTCATAACTGTTAGTAGCTTTTCTTGTCCAAAACACTAAACTTTATCCAAATTAGTCGCGAATCATTATTCAGCCATTAATTTCAATTAAGATGTGAGCATTCCAAATTGCAAAATGAATTTTTTGCTTTTTTCCGTAAATTGGAAATAGCTTAGTTTCTTTTCTTTATGTCTTCTTATTTTATTATTTTTTTAAATAAGTTTTTCACGAATTTACGCATATGTGCAGGGGTCCAGTTGAAGAGGGTTCATGGCGCAGATCGTGGCATTGAATTTTTTAGGGGGAGTAAATTTTACAAGGTCTTTGTTCTCTTTTTAAGGGGAAGGGATAAAGAAACATTTATTAAACTTAAACATTTCCACTAATTGATATTAGAAAAATGGGAAACAATTGGTTATGTATGACATTGATCCGTATTACAATCGATAGGTAATTTGTGTTACTAATACCGAACATAAGGGATTTAAAATTTTAAAAATGCATTAAAAGACTATCGAATTCAAATGACTATTGCATTAAACTACTGTGTTTGCGTCTTTACTCATAGGAGATCGTACTTTCGATATTGATTAAATTGTTATGTCTGTTATATTGTACGTGGTTTTTCTGTTTTTGAAAGTTTTGTAACTTGACCAAAGTTTTTGTATGTTGCTATGGGACAGGGGGGAGGAGGGGTCTCTGACTTAAGATTGTAACATTACTCTTATTATTTATTTATTTCTTGGAAGTAATTTCGCTTTTCTACGGAGTTTTATCTTACACATGTGTTGTGCTTATTTTTTTTTCTTTATTTGTTACAGATCCATCCGTATCTTATTCAGTTTTTATCTGAAAATTTTACTCGAAAAGAATGCACTATTTTTGAGCCCGCACCGCAACAACCGTGAGTAAATTTTAAAAGATATTTTAAGCCTCTATTGTGTGCATGAGTTTTAAAGCACTGAATTTCTATTAAGATATTAAATTATTTAAAAAAAGGTATTTATAAACATTTTAATTTTATTTGATGACTGATACGATGTGAAAAAATTCATCATTAATAATCTTTGAGTTGTTGTTCACAATAAAACATAACATAAAAATTAAGCTTTGACGTTGCAAGAGCCGTCCATAAGAATGTTTCCCAATGAATAATATTGTCATTACTAGCATGTGTATAACCTGCTGTACATGAGGGAAGCAATTGTTCGCCCGGAAAATGTGGCGTACCCTAACCATAGATATAATATTAACCAGATATGCCACGTGGAACCGGTTCCATGGGCAACTAAAAGCCAAGTAGTAAACGGGTAAGCTTCCGGAAAGTGCATTCGCGCGGCTTAGCGCAGGCACGCCAGAAACTTTTGTCGTTGCCTCGCAACTGGAGATCAGTTGCTGTTTCCTGGTAGGCTACGCTTTTGCCTGTTTATTTCAAGATTTGGGCGAACAATGGAAGGTAAGGGATACCTCTAAGGAGTTGTATGTCTAGTTGTACTAGCTCTATAACCCTAGCACGATCATCGCAGTAATGAATGAGAAATTGCGATAAATGTGAACTGGCAACTCTCCAGTATTGATGTACCCGCGCCCACTGTAGGCAATGACTCTTGGTCTAGAACAGGGGTGGCCAACCTTTTTTGGGAGAGTGCCACTTTCAGGGGGAAAATAGTTCTGCGTGCCACTTTCAATTTTTTGAATAAATTGAAAAATGTGAAAAGGTGAGAAAATGGTATTTATAGGCTTTTTTTTTTTTTTGGTTTTTACTCACAAACAGCACATCTTTTCTATATAAATCCGCAGGTGTACCCATCCCTTCCCCCACCCCAAAATGATTATCCTCTCCTCACATGCTTCAGAGCAACTCAAGAACAAGGACCCCCCCCCCTTAAAAAAACTCTTCCGAAATTCAGTTTGTTTCAAAATCAGGGTTTGAAAAAACCCTTTTTTTTTTTGAAAAAAGCCCAGCCCGCCTAGGATTTTAGTCGTATATCCAAGTTTTTTTCTAGTTTTGGATGAAAACCCTGGATTTTTTCAGTTTTTTTTCAGAAATATTTTTAAAACCACTCATTCTCTACTAAAACATTATATACCCAACTACAGCTTGCTACTTTAACTTTTTCTGAAGTCAGGGGAGCCCTGAAGAGAGGTCACCAAAGTCTCCGAGTTTTTATTCTTCAATACGTTTTTACTAAAAAAGAAAAAAAAAAACTCGTACCTTTATTTTCTATTTTTTTTTAAAACTTGTTCAAAATGTCGCCCCCTGGCTGCTGCGCTCGTGGCAAGAGCCACTCCTCTGCCAACCCCTAGCTACGCTACTGATAGTACGCACACTGAAACAAATTCTCAAATTCTCCAAACATTACGTATTTCTAAAAACTCTCTTTAGAAATGCACTTTTGAGAAACGCATAACATTCTCTTAAATGCACTCACAAGTAGAATCTGGAATTGTTAAACAATAGCTCTCAATCTCATTTTTGGCCCGGCCCGCTGAAAATTTTTAACAGAAGCTCAAATTTCCTGTGCCTTTCCTGTAATCAGACCAGGGCCGTCATTTCAAGTTTTTTCAGGGGGGGGGGAGGCAAAGGGTCCAAACACAATGCAATTTCAGCTGAAAACGCCAAAAACCTCGCCCACTTATATGTAAATGCATTAATTTCTCAAAGTCAGGGGGGGGACAATTGACCCCCATAAATGACGGGAATGAATCAGCCTTGATTATATTGACTTATTTTTTATGTCAATATAATTACAATTAAAAATTAATCAAGGTATTTTTTTAGTGGTAGCAAAGAGCCTGACCTCATTATTTTTTTTTCAATTATCTGATAATTCTTCGCGTGCCACTATGAATACCTTGCCGTGCCACTCTGTGGCACGCGTGCCGCGGGTTGGCCACCACTGGTCTAGAAAGACACACGAGTGGTACGATTACTTCGCAGTCCCATAGCCAGCAGCGTCCGTTGAACTGTGTGTTTCAAAACACTAGTATTTGGTCCTGATTTCTATTGGGCTAGGCGTTTGCTCGGCTTCTGGTCTGGATCAAACAGAACAGAGTGCTTCAAGGCCCCATCCAACTAGTTAAACCCCGCGTTGTGGTAGGTACGGAGGACCCTGAAGTAAAAACTGTCAACTGATATACCGTCTGGCGTCGATTTTGTTTCTTCGAGAAAGACAGATTCGTGTGGCTTTTTTCTTTAAAGAAACGTGAACGTCCTGCAGCTTGCCGTCTGCTGCTGATTCCATCGTCATTTTCCCACTTTTTATAAATACTAACTACGGCAGATCTTGAACAACCTACTAGTCGTACGATTTCGGAGATACTCATTCCGAGTTTTTGAGGCCCTCTTTCAAATTTATTTTGAGCAGCTACCTTTAACACCACTCACAAAATTGAGTTCAAGAATGATCCCTTACCTTCTCTGGCAACAAAAAACCATTTCCACTTAATATGTTCCCTCCACCAGGCGCGGATAATGAGGAGGACCCCCCCCCCCTTTAACGACCAAATATAGCATAAAACTGAATTTTTTGCAACTAATATTACGAAAAAATTGCCAAACACCCCCCCATTTTCTCACAAAAGTGGCACTTTGACCCATTTTCCGAAAATGACCCCTCTTCAACCAGAAGCTGGATCCGCCCTTGCCCTCCACGTTATCATTCGAAAATGAAGGTGGTCATGTTTTGGCTCTTCAGTGTATACTGTTAATCGATCATTCAATTGGGGAGCAACTAAATTGAAAGTACCCTTGGTATAGAAACTTGAAAGGCAGGCCCTGGAAGTCATCGCCCCAAAGCCGGAGCTAAGGCAGTGGAATGAAATACGAGCCTAAAATAAGGGCGAAACTGCCGTCTCTGGATGCTGTAACGAGTTGTTTGCTATTTGCTTGCAGTTCCGCCTTTAGCTTTTTAGCTTTACTTTTCGAGGGGGATACGTTCCGTAGGTTTGACTTCAGGGGTCCCCAAAAAAGTGTTTCTCTAGGATCCCCTAATATCTTAATCGGGTCCTGATTGTTTTTAACACTTTCTATGCTATATTGAAGTTCGAAACTATGTAATTATAAATTGAAAAACTGAAACTCAAAAATAAGCAAACCAGGTATTTATTTGTATTTTTTTAGGTTGGAAAAAAATTTCGCTAAATTTTGGTGAGGGGCATCTATAAGTGATGTCACATTTTTTTAGCATATTTTACACCCGCCCTTCTTTTGTTGCAAGATATTCACTTATCATTTGCGAACGGCACCTAAAATAATGTATATTTAGTTTTTTTACCCTAACTCCAAGACTTAGTACAGTAAACTCTCGATTAATCCGCGGTTCGGATTATCCGTAGGTCTTCTACACTTTTGTTTTCTCTATTTTACGGTAATGATTTACCTGAACGCAGAAAAATGCGAGTGCGTTGTTGATCATTTTTTGCTTTTAAAATTTTTTTGTACATTCAGTGTTATCATTTTCAGCTATAATTTAAATGTAATCTTCGTCCGTGAAAGCCGCGCCTAGCACTCGCGAACCATTCCACTTAAAAAGGGGTTATGGGTTGTCAGTGGGAACTTTCCGAAGTTTTCAATTTAGAATTTGCATTTTGCTCATGACACAATAAACTAAACTATGTAGTTGAAATTAGCATCGTTCTACGACGTTTTTTGATACGGCTCAGAATGCTTCTTATTATTCTTCCCCTTATTGTTATTTTACCTATCACCCAGATTTTGGTAAGACCAGGGATCATACGCGGAAGGTTTTACATAAGAAAATCAGACAGTATGTGTTCTGTTATCGATATTTTTTTAGCTATTTCATACACTAGTATCGTTTTTCTTGCCTATTTTTCGGGTTATCTGCGATATTCGCTTATCCGCGGTTACCGTGCCACCCAATTCCGTGGATAATCGGGAGTTTAGTACAATAAGCTGATCGAAATAATAATAAAAAAAAGTATTTGCGTGCTGATTCAAACTCGTTTTTAGAAATTGCGTTTGTGGTGGAACTTGTAAAGAGCATAAGACGAGGGCAGTTTTTGAGAATGTGCTTCCAGGATCAGTGGATAGACGAAAAGTTCTTCCGTCCAATGAAGGGCCACGAATCAAAAGTTACGTCACGAATGCCTATGGAAAAATAGAATTTCAAATGGATGGTCTCGGTCTTCTGAAACCAGCAAAGGTAAGTCCTTGCTAACAAAATATTTAAAAATAATTTTGGAATTGGGTCCTCTTCTACGAAGCAGGAAATCATACGATAGAGCAATAATAAAATAAAATTAAACAGGTAAGCAATCAGTGTTTCTTTCAGACATTTTGCTCCGGGGGGACACTTTAAGAATCCGGAAGGGCGAAGAGATAGGCGCGCATATATCCCACCAAGCGACCAAAAATGATCTAAAACTGCATTTTTTGTACTTTTTTTTTTGACATTTTTGGCACCCCCTCCTAACAGGAGCGCCCCGAAGGGAGGTCCAGGGAGGTCACCGGGACCTCCCAAACATTTTTCTCATTCGGCAAATTCGGACAACGATTCGGCACATTCAGGGACAGTATTGAAATATTTTTTTGCAATATTTTTTTTTTTGTAAAACATTTGTTATCTTTGAAAATGAGAAGATTCGATTAATAAAAATATATCTCATTCTGTTTTGACGTTATTTACCATTAACAAAATCGTTTCTTTCCTTGGCGCCTTTCGGTGAATTTCATAGTGTGTGTAGCATGACCCCAGACAAGACGGATAATATATAGTGAAAATGATGCAATGCATAAATGTTGCACTTTGAACACAAAGAACTCTAGGGCCAATCCATGAGAAATAGGACATAGACATCAAAATATGAAACTCACCTAATAATAACATGTTATATTTCATTTTATTCACAAGAAAGCATAGTTTCCTAATTCAAAGGGTAAAATATCCTAGTTTTTACTGTAAACATGGTTTCAACGTTCTAAAGTTGAGTTTTTTCTAATCCATTTTTTCGGTTAAAAATTATCAAGTTTAAAGCCTAGACCCTGGCCACACCGGGTTCAATTTGGAAGATAACGAATTATAGTGCTTTAGTAAGCACCCCCTTTGATATTTTCCAGCAATCAATTTCTTTGTAGGTTGTATTAGTTTTTAATTACAGGTAGGCAAAAATTATCTAGAAGCTTTGAAACGACCGTAACCGAAAACAAGTATTTGTCATTCTGTAACAATAACTATTTGAGGTAGAAATTTGCCATTTAGGTTTGTTAGTGTACTCATTTATTCTAAAAACATGCAGTAATAATTTTTTCAAAAAACCTTTTCATTTTTGTGCTATGTTGGTTAAGCAATGGAATCAAATCTTTGATGGAATGACTATTGAGACACGGGAATTTTTGTCCCGCACGTGACGCCTCATATATTTCATTAAAAATAATAATTTAAAAGTGCAATGAATAAAATTTAGTTGCTTTAGGAAATCACACACGTTTGTGTGATTTTTTAAGAAAAATTTTTTGTCATTGCATATTACTTTTTGATGAAATATTTGTACCCTCACGTTTGGGAAAATGTTTCTACTTTTTCGTAGTAAAACCCTGTACATATTTTTTTAACGGTTTAAATCAATATTTTTGAACAAACGAGGTATGTTTCATTTACATTGAAACCTTTCAAAATTTACAATTTGTCATGTCATTGCTAAATTAATAGAGCAAAAAATTAACTAATGTCTAAAGCTCGTTGCAAGAGGTTGTTTTTGGATGTCGTGCACGTGACGAATATGCAAATAAATTTAATTTAAATTAACAAACATATAACTGCCAGGAGTATCTTTGCATCAAATGTAAAGGTAAAAAATGTGTTTACAACTGTTTAGTTACAATATTCGGATCTATAGCAAAATGTTGGTAAAAATATTGAGTCTGATTTTCCCGTACGTGACGGTGTAATGGCCCATTGTAAAATATGTTTCTGGACACATAAAGTATTTGTTTAAGATCTTTAAACTGAAAATATTTTTGTTTAATAATGTAAATAGACAAAATATAAATAAACTAGGGGGCTGCCGCCTCGTGCTCGCATATGCTCGCCAAGCCCCGGAGTTCCTTCGGATTGCTTCCCAATCCGAGCTCGCTGTAACAATATTTGTCTAGCTTTATTTGTATGATGTAAAAAGATGCATTTTTTTTCAATCTAAATATTTTTGAAACATTTTGATTTTCATACATTTAAATAAGACAATTAATTTTACATGCAACTTTTGCGTTAGATTACGAAGCATAAGTATGCAACTTCATCTAACGCAAGAATATAAACAGCGATCGTAAATAAGCTGATTGTTGCCAGCGAAAAGAAACCAATAAAGGCTCATCGAAAGTGACGATGGACGCCTAGAAGTTTCCGGGATTTGTAAATAAACTGATTTTTTCCAAGCGAAAGAAACAATTAAAGGCTTATTTTCCGCCGCATATAAGCGTTTTATCTTAATAAAATATGTGAATATTAAACACTAGAAGCAAGTGAGAAAATAACGTAGACAACGAAATTGTCGAATGACGAAGAATGCCCTGAACGCTTAAAGTAAGCTAAGGGTCATTCCATGTCAAGTGATCCAACGTTTTTTACCTTACATTTTTGTATTTCTTTCACATTTGGCTCATCAATTGTACCCCTTGAAGTAATCAAAAGTCTCAATTTTTGGATTTTTATCTCTATTATTTTTTCATTTATGAGATTTTGAACTTTGGAAAAACCCTCGTTTTTCCATGGATAAGGGTACATAAAAGGGACCATAACTCGGCACCAAATATAGATAGAACGATTTGGTAAATGGCATTTTAAAGTACGTTAGTTGCCGCTTAATCTGATATGCAACATGACTAATTTGATACAAAATTTCTTTTTCAAAAAATGAAATTTAAATTTCAAATTTAAATTTCTCAAAAAACATATAATTAATTTGTTTGAAAAAATTCTCAAAAATTTTTGTGTATTTCATCTATGTTTGTACAAATTTTTAGATTGGGATCTCAATGAGATCATATTTTTTTGAATTTTTGAATAAAACTGTATAGGAAAAAAATGATATTTTTTAGATTCTATTTATTTAAATACTAAGTTCTCTTGCTTGTGATGGTCTAAAAAGTAGTGAACAAACATGAATATGTTTAAAGTGAGCTAGCATGAGCTTATAGATTTGTCAGGTTCACCCCCCTCCCCCGCACAACCATTCTTTTTTAATTCAAAACTGTTCAAAATGTTTTAAAAAAAACTCTTTGATACAAAATGAATACTAAACTTTTTTAAAGTTGGTAAATGAGTTTCCTTATAACTAGACGAAGTATCCCCCTCCTCCACCCAAATATACCATTAACGCTGTACTATTATGACGTCTAACCTGGGGATTGAATTGACTATTATTTTTACTCTAGGTAAGTGAGCTAGCATTAACTTGTAGATTGGTCAGCTCCCCCTCCCTTCCTTCCTGACCCAACCATTTTCCCCCCAAACTGTTTAAAATGCTAAAAAAAAGCTTCTTTGATACAAAATGAACAGTAAACTTGTTTAAAGTTGATAAATGGGCTTCCTTATAACAAGGCAAAGTAAAACCCTTCCCCCACCCAAATATACCATTAACGCTATACTAATATGACGTCTCACCTGGGGATTGATTTGAGGATTATTTTCCCCCTAGGTATATATTGTTTTTCAGACGAAGTGTTTCGTTTTCAATCCGAACTTCACAAAGTGTACTTCCATTCAAAATCTGAATTTAAACTTATGGTTCATTTCATCCCCTCCCCCAGCACCAATCTTCAATTTTGAAGGGAGGGAATAAATGGGTCGCCCCAAGATCATAGCAAACAGCAAAATAGCACTGTTTCCCCTTGTTCTCATAATGTTTTCCCATTATTTTTACACAAAACTGAAAAGAAATTAAAGTGTCACGTTATATGTCAGTCCCCATCACTGCCTTTCCTTTCTCTTATTGGACAAAGCTCATGAGCTAATAGGAAAGAGTAACAAACAGAACAAACTGAAACACTACCAGACATCAGTAGAGACTAAGGCTTTGAAATGGGGCTAGGCGGGATGATAAAAAAAATAAAAGTTTGGAGTGGAAAGGTAGGGTAAGGGGGGGGGGAGCAATCTGTAAAGAAGTTAAACAACATGTGAGGTTGTGCTCAAAAAAGCAGTGTTTGTTTAATATATATATATATAGATATATCTTGCTGCATTACTTTCCTTTACAACAAAATGAAAAAGAACACAAACGATTAAAAAAATTAAATAACAGCTGCACACTAGATAATGTGGAAATATAGTTATGGGGACACAGATATATGATCTGATATTTTGATTTATTTTCAGTTTTGTGCGAAAAGAATAGAAAAAACGATGAGAACAAGGCGAAACAGTGCTATTTTGCTGTTTGCTATGATATTGGGGCGACCCATTTATTTCCTCCCTTCAAAATTGAAGATTGGTGCTGGGGTAGAAGATGAAATGAATCATAAAGTTAAATTTCGGATATTGAATGGAAGTACACTTTGAAGTTCGGATCGAAAAGAAACACTTCGTCTGAAAACAATATATATACCTAGGTTTGAAAATAATCCTCAACTCAATCCCCAGGTTAGACGTCATATTAGTATAGTGTGAATGGTATATTTGGGTGGGGAGAAGGATACTTCGTCTAGTTATAAGAAAACCCGTTTCCCCACTTTAAATAAGTTTACTATTCATTTTGTATCAAAGAGTTTTTGGTTTTTTAAAACATTTTGAACAGTTTTGAATTAAAAAAGAGTGGTTGTGCGGGGAAGAAAGGGGTAGGGGGGGGGTGAACCTGACAAATCTGTAAGCTCATGCCATCTCACTTTAAACATATTCATGTTTGTTTACTACTTTTTAGACCATCACGAGCAAGAGAACTTAGTATTTAAATAAATAGAATCTAAAAAATATCATTTTTTTCCTATACAGTTTTATTCAAAAATTCAAAAAAATATGATCCCATTGAGATCCCAAACTAAAAATTTGTACAAACGTAGATGAAATACACAAGAATTTTTGAGAATTTTTTCAAAAAAATTCATTATATGTTTTTTGAGAAATTTAAATTTGAAATTTAAATTCTATTTTTTGAAAAAGAAAATTTTTATCAAATTAGTCATGTTGCATATCCGATTAACCGGCAACTAACATACTTTAAAATGCCATTTACCAAATCGTTCTATCTATATTTGGTGCCGAGTTATGATCCCTTTTATGTACCCTTATCTATGGAAAAACGAGGGTTTTTCCGAAGTTCAAAGTCTCATAAATGAAAAAATAATAGAGATAAAAATCCAAAAATTGAGACTTTTAATTACCTCAAGGGATACAATTGATGAGCCAAATGTGAAAGAAATACAAAAATGTAAGGTAAAATTTTTCTCAGATTTTGGATCACTTGACGTGGAATGACCCCTAATCGCTTGAAGTACGCTGATCGTTGCCGACGGAAAGAAACAAATGAAGGCCCATTTTGCGCCACGCATAAACGTTATATATATATATATATATATATATATATATATATATATATATATATATATATATATATATATATATATATATATATATATATATATATATATATATATAGATGTATTTAATCGTGTTTGGATAAGTTTAAGTTCGTATATATATAGATAACAAGATTACTAAAATTGTTCGGTGAATTTATAAATTCATTGAAACTGCTTTATTGATTCCCTAAAAATAATCGGAGATACAAAACCCAAATTAGATTAAATAAATAAATAAAAAGTCTACAATGAGTTTTGCAAGTTTTTGTAGTCTGTTGTGTAACAGACATCTTTCAAATAAAAGGTGGAATAATTATTTAAGTACTTATCGTGTCAGTTAATGTACCTGTTGTTAGTTAAAATGATTTGAATGTTACTCTTAAGCAGTAATAGAATGTTAGGAATATTTTTGTTGGGAAAAAATTACGTGTATATGTAGAACGTTTTTATCAAATACATTTTTGAAATTAAATAAAAGTTTAATACATAAAATTATAATGATGGTTATTATTATTTTGAAAATGATAAAAAATAAATAAATAAACTAAACTGACTTGAGTATTAATTATGTGGACTTTGTGAACTAATAAAATTCAATTTATGAAGGCAAAGGAATGCTATATATGTATATAATCGTGACACAGATCAACGAACGGGTAAAAAAAATCTACCTCATCCCTTCTGGAGAACAAACGCAATTCCGATGAAGCAAATAAGGTTCAATTTGCTTATCATTGTTCTAAAATAAATTATTACCTAAATAAATAGTCACTGACGGTAACTTTCGATCATCTTAGAGAAAATACAAAACTGGGAAGAGATTTAAAACGGTTGTAAATGGGCGTTTTTATTTTTCTTTGCGTGAAAAAGCAACGTATATCATCGAAATGACCGCAGTTGAAGAGCTGAGCCAGACATTGTTCCAAGAAAGTAAAGCAAATAGGTCATAAAAAGCAACGCGACGTATCTTTCGCCATTTTTAGTTTTCAATGCATGAATTGTTGCAATAAATCACTTCTTATATTGGTGGCAACGGATTCATATCATAAAAGGACTACATCACGCATTTTTTTTTTTCTGCTGCCGCTTGGCGTACCTTTTCTTTTGTATGAGAACATTCTTTCTTTTTTTTTTCATGGTAAAATTAGTCAACAAAAAAACTTTAAGCCATGAAATTCTTTATGATAGTTCTTCAATAGGAAATAATTTATGGAGTTTAATATTAAAATATAATCTTATTAGAAAAAGAATAAAAATGAAATTCCTTAAGTGATTAATTAGTCAAAGGAGGGTAAGATGACGTATTTGGTATATTTACATTTTTTAAGAAAGAGGAATATCTATCCAAGCAGTTTTTGAGAAATAGGCAATTAGTGGTTGATTGTTGGGCAAAGTGAAATTGCTTGCCAAAGTGAAATGGTAAAATATTTCACAGTTTGCATTGCCACCCAGGGCCGTATTTAAGGGGTGGGTTTTTAGGGTTGAAACCCCCTCCGAAATTTTTCAAAACGATTAAAAACTGCTTTTCATAGTTTCTCACTGAAAAAATGGTTGTTGGTATTTTGTTTTAATTTTCTTATTTACTTTGAAACTGCATTTGAAAAATAAATTATCATTGTTGAATAATTGTAAAAATTAAGTATTTTTTCTTATCAATCATTATATTTATCAATCTTTTTTTATAAGTGTCCTCCCCCCCCCCCCATAAGATGGAAATTTCAAAAGTACTCCTTCAAAAGCGCATAGATGAGTAAACTTCTCAATCCAGATTTTTTTCCCTTCATTGAAAAGATTAGTTTTTTTTTTTACATTTTTCATGCTAGTAACCCTTTTAACATCTATTGTAACAAAAAATCAACAGATCATACAACATGAAATCAAATTTTATTGATTTTATAGATTTCACGAGAATAGGTTTGGTAAAACCCACTCCGAAACTCAGGTCTGGTTATGGCCCTGGTGCCACCTATCTAGCAAATATTTTAACTAAGTTCTTAAACATTTCATTCAAAAAATAAATTGCTCTAAAGATTAACGAAAAAACTTTTCAAGCTAAAAGGCCAAAGGACATGACACATACTCCAAAGAAAGGTCATTAAAAATATATCTTATAAAAAATTTAATTAGGCTAATTAAATATTGATTGTACTTAAATAAAAGACTGCAAGGAAAATGTATAAAAAAGATTATTCCATACACAAAAATAACTGATTGCTATTTATTGTGCCCCTACACATAGTACATCCGGCTGGCTGATGACAACAGCTTGGAAGCTTTGGTTTCTTTAATGCAAGATTATTGGAAAATGAATGACCCGAAACAGCCGCAGTTTATAATATCAGTCATAGGAAACACTTCTTCTTTTGTTGAAGACAACGAATGGAAGCAAACATTCGGGGATAATTTGGTAAAGGTAGGTTTACCTATGTAATACTTCATTAATATATTATGCATGTGCTTATGTTTTAACAATCAAAAATATAATATTCATTAAAAATAGAAACTCTTATATATTTTGCTTCTAGCCTGTTTTCTATTATCATGCTAGATCATCTTTACTTCTTTATCAAATTCCATGATTACTCCTCATTTTAAAGCTTATCGTGCAGGATATTGACGAAAAATAGACCCGTGATCTCTATTTTTTTTTCGTCTAAAGAACTTTTTTTTGTTTTTTGTGACCAGTATTTTAATGAATGGCATCTGTAAATTAGGACGCAAAGGCGCGGTTGGTAGAGTATCGTGCTTATAATGGGAGAGGTAGGAGTTTGTGGCCGAAAAATAGGTGTTTTCTTTAGCAGAATTCTAATCCAACTTTCCATCATCATATACATTAATTTCTCAAAGGTGCTTTTTTTTGGGGGGGGGGGGGGGTGGTACACCATAATTTTAGTAACACTTAATAATTTAGCTTCAAAAGTAAGAGATCATTTTAAAGATTTTTTCACCGCTATCAACGAAAGATAAACAAACTACAAACAATTCACATTTTTGCTGTTATTCAAAAAATTACTTAAAAGAACTTACTTTTGTATTGCTTCTGTCAAGTGCGAATGCTTCGCACGGGTCTGTTAGTTTTCTTTAAGACCGAAAACTATTTTAATATCATCTTGTAGGGTGCATACTACAATAACAGGAAAACTCAAAAATGTTTTTATTTTTATTTTTGAAGAATTTAAAGACTTGATAAAATGTTGGAAGTTCTTACTTCTTTTTTCGAACAAAAATTTCAACAGAAGTGAAAAATAGTCTATTTTGCTAAATTTGTAGTAACTTAGTTGTAATACTTACCCCAAGATAAATTAACACCAACAAAATTCAGAATTTTAGCAACACAAAATGATTGGAAAGTCCCAGTGCGGATTACAGAAGAGAAAACAACTACCGATCTAAATACATACTATTCGGCAGATATTTGAGAAAACAAAAGTATAATATTTACACCTACCATCTTTTTATTGACTTAAAGCTGTTTATGACAGCGTCAACCGCAAAAAATTCATAATAAAATTTAATATTTATATTGTATTTAAATCAAATGAATACTTTTGATTATTATTTTGATATACTTGCTTACATTTTGCTAACAATTCCCATTTATCTGCAGGCACTTCTGACAGCAAACGCATGGCTTTTCACAGGTGGTCTAAATTTTGGTCTTGTGAAAGTAGTTGGAGATGCTGTTCGCAAAAGGCAATACCTTGTATCTACGAAGGATAGAATGATTCACGCCATTCGTTGCATCGGGGTTGCAAAGTGGGGATGTGTTGAAAATAGTGATCTTCTTATTAACATAGATTCTAAGGTATTTGTAACATTTAGTATCTTTCAAGTACATCTAGTTCCGTGATGTAAATAAACATATATATGTTAAGAAGCATTTAAAAATGGTAGGAATTATAATTAAATAATAAAATGTAATCAATTAAAGACTGATTTTATGACAAATAAGAAGTTTTCCTTAGGGCATAAAAATTGATTGATAGAACCAAAACTATTAAATCAAAGAGTTCCACAAAAGAGGTGGAAACTCGAAATCTTTTCTGCATCAAAAAAGAAAACTGCAAAAACTTTGTTAAAGGGACCGATGTGCGGTACGTAATGTCATTTTTTTTTTCAAGCAAATAAAATGAAAACATTTTTTTTAACCAACGATGTAATTACCCTCCACCATTGTCAGTAAAAATTGAGTGATCATGAAACATGACGATGATACAAGACCGCACTGATCAAGAGGAACCATTAAAAATTTATGAGCTGTGGTGAGCTGCTTCACCCACTACACTCACTTGACATTGCACCTTATGGTTTTCTCTTTATTCCGATCTATATGTGACGAAAAAACTTGAAAATTTGTCCGATATCCAAACTGTTATATGCAGATATTTTGCTCAAAAACGAATTATTTTTATCTATTTGGGATTAAAAATTTGAGATCTACATGGCAAAAGATTGTTGTGGTTGTTAATGTAATGACCCTCCACCATTGTCAGTAGAAATTGAGTGATCATGAAACATGACGATGACACAAGACAGCACTGATCAAGAGGAACCATTAAATATGAGCTGTGGTGGGCTGCTTCACCCACTACACTCACTTGACATTGCACTGTATGGTTTTCTCTTTATTCCGATCTATAGGTGACGAAAAAACTTGAAATTTTGTCCGATATCCAAAATGTTACCTGCAGAAATTTTGCTCAAAAACGAATTATTTTTATCTATCTGGGATTAAAAATTTGTGATCTAAATGGCAAAAGGTTGTTGATAAGGAGGGTAATTACATCGTTGAAAAAAAAAAAAAACGACATTACTTTCCGGTCTCCCACTATGTGAAGTTTTTGATTTAATAACTGTGTGGCTTTATCATTTAATTAATCTTATATTAAAAAATGTACATTTAACACAAAAACTTTGGTTTATCAACTTTAATGGTTTGCTGTGTAAAAAAAAAACTAATATCTTGAATATCGAACCCTAGAGTAACTTAGAGGTTTATGTTTAAAAACAGTACTATTTTTGTTTGAGAAATAGCTATTGTTTTTCTTAGAAAAATAAAAATACAACAGTGGAGATTACGAGTAAATTTTGCTGATAGTTGCTAAAACTTAGACCAATTCTCTTATATTCCACCACTCTTCAAGAAAGGGTCTAGAGGTAATGCAGGAAATTATAGACCTGTCAGTCTTACTTCGGTGGTTTGCAAAATTTTTGAAACTTTATTTAAAATTAAGATTATGAATTTCTTAGAAAATAATGGTCTGTTGTCTAGTTTGCAGTATGGTTTCAGGACAGGTAAATCGTGTGCTACTAATTTATTACATTTTTATGACAAGATTACCATGGCTTTAGATAACAAAAAGTGTGTAGATGTTGTTTACATTGATTTTCAAAAAGCTTTCGATGAGGTACCGTATGTTGCACTACTCAGTAAATTAGCTGATATAGGAATTGGAGGTAAAATTTTAGTTTGGGTTAGGAATTGGCTGACACAGGAAGGAAACAAAGAGTAGTTGTAAGGGGTAATCATTCTAAATGGAGTGAGGTTTTAAGTGGGGTTCCCCAAGGATCAGTTTTAGGTCCACTTTTGTTTATTATTTTTATGAATGATATTCATGAAAATGTTTCTGGAAACATGACTTGTTTTGCTGATGATGTCAAAGTTATGAGGGTTGTAGAAAATGATGAACAAGTAAATCAGCTGCAAGAGGATTTGGATCATATTACTAAGTGGGCAGACAAGTGGGGCATGGCAGTAAATGTTGGGAAATGTCAAGTGCTGCATTTAGGTCATGGGAATAAGCATACAAGCTATTATTTACAGGGTTCAGTCATTAGTAAGGCAGAAAATGTTATGGATCTAGGTGTCTTAATAAATCAAGACTTCAAGTTTAGTCAACAGTGCAGCATAGCTAGTAACAAAGCCAATAGGATGCTTGGGTTTATAAATAGATCTATTTCAAACAAATCTAAGAAGGTTCTTCTGCCTTTATATAGAAGTTTGGTAAGACCTCATTTAGAGTATGCTGTTCAGTTTTGGTCTCCTTATCTTAAGAAAGATATTAATTTATTGGAAAGGGTACAAAGGAGGGCTACAAGGTTAGTGAATGGACTTTCTAATTTAGACTATGATTCCAGACTTAGAATGCTTAATATGTATAGTCTTGAGCAAAGGAGAACCAGAGGGGACATGATTCAGTTGTTTAAATTTATCAAAATGAAAGATGTTATAGAGTTAAATTTTTGCACGGAAAGCAGGACAAGGGGTCATTGTTATAAGCTGTTTAAATCTCAGGCTAACCTGGAAATTCGGAAAAATTACTATTTTAGCAGAGTAGTGGGAACTTGGAATAGTTTACCGGAAGAGGCGGTAAGGAGCAAGGGAGTAGATAGTTTTAAGAGGGCCATTGATCTTCATTGGGATCTATAATTTAACTAGGACCAGCCCAGTTGGGCCCAGAGCCTGTTGCTGGTCGTCACATTTGTATTTGTATTTGTATTTATTTTTCTTCTATGCAATTTTACCTGAAACAGTGATATTATTCAAAAAATACATCAATATCCTCATTTTAAAATTTTGAAGATTGCTTTAAGAATTTAACGTTTTAAAGTAAAAAATATTTTTCTCCCCTGTAGGAAATGCATTATTCAAGATACAAAGTAAAACCACATCATAAATTAGAAAGTGGGAGAGCTTATCTTAATCCTGGTCACACACATTTTCTATTGGTGGACGATGGTACAAAACGAATTTGTAAAGGAACTGAGCAGTTTCGAGTAGAATTGATGCATAAGATATCTTCAACAAAAGAAGAAGAAGGTAACATTTTATAAACTACACCAATTTTTGTTATTGGCTTACGTTTTTATTTGTGTGTGTGTGTTGTTGTGTGAGCAACTAAAGTAGATACTTCGTTAATGGATGACCTTACAAAAAAAAAAAAAAAAAAAAAAAAAAACACTAAATTTTGCATATTTTACTAAGATCCACTAACTCCCTTTTTTAGATATTCTCACTTTAAATTTAAATAAATGGCGGGTGACCCACATAATTTTTTAAAGAATATAATCTTTTAAAAAATTTAAGCATTGTTCAAGGAAATAATGCTAGATTTGTATTATTAATAATGTTCAAGATCAAATAAGTCAACAAATTTAAATTATTTCATTTCAAAACTTTTGTATAAGGCTTAAAAAACCATCTTAAAAAAGAGTCCCATTTACCCCAACTAACCTTATCAAAGATAAGCACTTTTTCAGAAAACAAATGCGTAAATATTCTTATAGTAAGATTATGCCAAGTTGACTGAGTCAGGGTCGCATCTCAGACCTATCTAATTTTATATCATTTTACGAAATTTACTTATAACTCATGGCTTAGATACTCAAGAATTATATCATGGCCGTTTGAATTAACTGTATTAAAAAAATGACACTACTGTTTAATAATGGCAGGACTAGCTATTCCATCCATATTGTTGGTCCATGGTGGTGACTTGGATACAATAGATGAAATACTGCTTTGCCTCCAGAAAGATATTCCAATTTTGCTGTGCTGCGGGTCAGGAGACATTGCTGACATAATTGCTATGGCTATAACATCTTGTAATGCTTCCAGCTCAAGGTATTATCTTCAGCTATATTTTCATACTAAATTATGAAAATCTTCTTTACGCAGTAAAATTTTTCTTTTACTTTCTTATAGATGTGAACGAATTATAGCTGAAGAAGATAAAGATTTAATAAGAAATATGTTAAACTCTTATTTCAAAAAGCATTCCAAACATGGAACAACTTCCTTAGATGCCAAAGTAAAAGACATTTATAAATGCTGCCGGAAAAAGCACCTTGTAAGTTTTGATGCATAAAATACTTACATGCTCAGTGAGTGCAACTAAAATAGTGGTATTTATTAGAAAATTCTGTCAAAAAAGTACCAGAAATTAATCAATAAAACACAAAATATTTATTATTTATCCAAATTTATTGCATCGCCCTCAAAGGTGGCCCCTTCCGAAATAATTCACTTACGTCCATGAATAATCGAATCATCAAAACATTTTTTAAGCGCATTTTCCAGAATCAACTTCAGTTGTCACCCGCGGCGAATTCTCTTTTCTGTCTTCTACCGATTGAGAACGAGTGCCTCGAAGTGGTAATTTGAATTTTGGAAAGAGAAAAATCCCCCTACCCCCCCGAAGCCATTTCAGGTGAATCCGGCGGTTGTTCGATGGTGTTCGTGGAGTTCTTGGATAGAAGTTCGTTCATAATGAATGTCTTATGACAGTGGTTCTCAACCTTTTTACTGTTACCGCCCCCTTTAGAATGGAAAATTATTTCAACGCCCCCTATGAGAAACTGGGCGTAAAACTGGAAAGGGGAGGGGAGGGAAAGTAATTTTCTGAACAGGTTTAACTCTGCAAATTATAATTTCAACGTTCATGAGGCACTAATACGCAGGGATACTGCATTGAAAAAGGCGTTCCTTGTAACGCCAAAACACGTGTCTGCAGTATTACTGCGTATTAGTGCCTCATGAACGTTGGAATTATAATTTGCAATTTTTGCACTAAGGTATCTTTTTTCTTCAGGTTTAACTCTATAATTTTTCTCAAACAGATTGTTGGAAAATGACTATAGAGCAGAAAAACTTAGCTTTAATGTTTTTTTTTTTTTTGTTCATATGATATTTCCTTTTTAAACCAAGCTTTTTTATTCCTTTGAAAAGCTGTCTAAGTGATAATCAAGTGTCTAGAATGGGACCATTAAATGAGTGAACCATTTTTAAGGTAAATGAGAAAAGGTTTTGAAATAAAAATGGACCGTTTTCAACATTTTTATTTGGAAACCAATATATTTTGAAAAATATACTACGTTCAAATAGTTTCTTGACCAGTCCGATTCCAAACATTGTGCACAGTGATGTTCTTATTTACTTGCAACTATGCAGATTATTACGTACGAACATAGGATTTTACTTTGGACAGGCAATAACAAAGATGGACCTTCTAATTTTCACAGGAGCGAAAAAGACTTGAAACTATGACCCATACTTGTCTCCCTTAAAGATTATAAATCAAGTTGTAATTTAAAAAAAAATGAAATAAGTTGAATTTACTCAAATTACAAGATAAGTTAATTTCAAAGAAATTCATTTTGAGTAATTTATTGCTGTGAAGCTTAGATAAGATAATAAGAGTTATAAGTATACCTTTGACGGGGGGGGGGGGACATCAGAGTAAAGATGGCGTGAGATATTGGTGAAATAAAATTAGTTTTGAAAATGAATTCTTAAATATACAGTTCCTTTAATCTTAGGTTTCGTGGACGTGGGTTCAGATTCATCCCCATGTGACGCAATTTTAGACAATTTTTAGTAACATTAGCTAAGTAGAAAGAGGTCTCTCTTAATGATTTTTCGAAATTGAAGTTTTTATAAGGCTAAGTTTAACCATATTACATTTGATCCTATGAAGTATGATCTTAACTAATCTTAACTGTATGTATTTGTTTATAAACAAATGTATTGTATGTATTTGTTTAACCATATTAGGGGGTCATAGCTATTTCCAGCTTTTTCTAAAAATTGAAGTATAAAAAAAAGGCAAATTTAAACGTTTTTTCTTTTTGTTTGTCCACTGTTAAGGTTCCGGAGTTTCCTCCGGAAATTTTTTACGTTGAACTCTGAAGAATGCGATTATTAGTTAGTTACCTTTGGGGTTGCTAGGGGGATGCTCTTACGGCACAAAGAGTCTATCAAGTCAGGTGGCTCTCATCTAGACATTTTTAGAAACTGACCTCGTAAAAACGCAATTTTAGGCTCTGTTTGGCCGCGATTGGAGAAGCGGCGAGTAGTTCGAGATTCCTTTCCTTCATCGAAAAACTTTCAAATGGACATCAATAAAACACATTTTAAGGCTATTTTAGGTAGTTGCGCTATGGAAGGGGGCACCCACCTCAAAAAACTTTTTTGAAATTCAAGTACTATTGGCAAATTTTAGGATATCTTTCATGACATTAGGAGAAAGATCAGAGTTCAGGAATAACCCTAAAAAATAAATGTTAAAGCTATCCCTTGGCGATATAAAATCAGAAGAATTCCTACCTCCCCCTTCCCGAAACATGTATTTACAAGCACATTTCAAAATATACCCACCGCCCCCTTACCGCCCAAAATATGTCCACCGCCCCCCTGCTGTCCGAAAATAGTCACCGCCCCTCAACGTCTTCCCACCGCCCACCGGGGGCGGTAGCGCCCCCGTTGAGAACCACTGCCTTATGAGATGGTGTGTTATCTTGGTACAAAATCCATGAGTTTTCTTCCCACAAATCTGGCATTTCTCGATGAATTGTTTCGATGAATCCCGAATGCCATTCAGATAATATTTTTTATTTACCGTATTACCTTCCGGCAAGAGCTCTGAGTGCACGACACCATGATAACCAAAAAAAAAATCAATATTACCTTCATCTTTGACGCGTTTTTTTCGGTTTCGAGTCAGTTGGAAGAGGTCATTCCGAAGCTTGTTGACTGGTTTGCATAACAAACTCGTGTACCCACGTCTCATTAACAGTTACAATGCGTTCTATGAATGTGGGATCAGGGGCCCTACTCTCATTGTATCGTCAATATAGTCGATACCAAGAATACGGGTTTTTTGTGCCCCGTGACGTCACATCTCGTGAGACACGAATAATCGCTAATCTCAAAGCCACTTCTAATTTAAGGTATCTAGAATCGCGCCGAGAAGTTTACGACAGGGTAAGAAGACGTGAGTTGCGTTCCTCGGCAGTGAGAAGCTGTTTGTTTATTCCATTTTTTCTCAATGCGGAAGTGTGCCATAATGTTTATAAGTTCTGCAAATGTTGTTTAGTATGTTTTTTCATTGAGAGTTAAGATTTTTTCTTTATTTTGAGTTTGAATTTGGGAGAGGCATCCATTTATCGGCAGTAATTGGAACTCTGCAACTTTGCCGATTATCTATAATCATTTTATTTTACTGATTAATTGGCCAACATTTTGCAAATTGAAATTACTTTAAGGTATGCCCAAAACTTGAATTTATATATTACTAACAGTGTCGATTACCGGGGGGGTACATTTCCTTTAATAAAATGAGCTCTTTACTCAAATTCTATTTTCTATCAGGGGAGGGGGGGAGCATTTCTTTTTTATCGTATCGTATTTAAGTTTAATTTTTCCTCACAGAATAATTGAATCATCGTTTTTCAAGTCTTAAAATGATAGCAAAAGCATAAAACATGAATTTGTTTTTTTCAATTCTCAAACATGTATTTTTAAATGCATTTTGGAAAAAAGATCCGCAGACATGTGATTTAGGATCTCCATTTTTCTCTTATGTATTGCCCCAAAAATAGGGACTTGTACTTAATATTTAGAGAGTGAATATATATCTCTTATTGCGAAAAGGCCAAAATATTGCGAACAGCAAAATTGAGTCTATCAAAATCATTGCAAAAAGCGCAGCACATGCAGTAATTTTTACCCCCCTCAAAAAATGTTTTAAATACACGTTTTGAAAAAGTGATACCTAGACACAGGGCGCGACTTTGTAGGACGTTGAGCACGAGCTTTATGTGCTGCCCCCCCCCCCCCCAAATAAAAACAATATAATGAAATAGTGAAATATTTCGGATTTCAAGTTTTCGAAAGAGTATTTTTAAATGTATTTTTTATCTTGTCATAGTGCGGTATGAAATTTCTCCATTTTAAAAACTTTAGATGGTTTTAAGGCCCGCCCCCCCCCAAACGTTGGTGCCATGGGCCTGTGCCCCATACCTATGCCTTAATTTTGCGCTGCCCAGACATGTGATTTTTTTTTTACTTAGCATTTAAAGATTGAAAATACAACTATTATTGCGAAAACAAAAATGAGTAACGCAAAAAGGGGACTTTTACTTAAAGCCTGAATTTTAAACTATTATTGCGATAAGTCAAATATCGCTGAAAACAAAGTCATGAAGTTAAATGATTTAATTTAACAAATATTTTTAAATATTAGTATTATTTTTTAAAAGTATTTATAATTTTTTTTCATGTTTAGTCGAAGCATTTGATACATTGAAATGAATTCGTATAATGTATTTCGACACTTTACTTCGCTTACGCTTGTATGCTCGTATGTGTTGAAAAGATGTACTAATTGCGATTTAAAATTCTAATATTTTTAAATTCCTTAAACACAACATCTTAATCTGCACGAATGCTTTTAATATTTGGCTCTCGACTCTTTTTGCCATCTATTTCGAAGGCTAAGCTAAACCAGAAAGTTAAAGCAAAATGCACGCGCGAAAGTTGATGTAACGCGAGTGAGAAATACTATCATTTGATTGGTCAATCGTTTTTCCTTCTCGAAACGCGGTAGAAGGAGAGAAAAGTCTCGCTTGGGCACATTAGGGCTTTCAGAGTAGCACAAAATTTGACAAGCGACTTTTTCGGCTATTCTTGATTGTCGTGAGGGAGTAATAGACGTCACTGGAAGTTCCAGGAAGTTTCAGAGTAGGGCCCTAGGGGAGAAGTGTAAACTCACACTGGTGCTTTTCGAGTCACGCGCGTACACTGGCAGCTGTGTAGCACTTCACATTGTCGTGCTGATGGAGGCCACCATACTTAGGAAAAACAATGCGCATATAGGATTAGACAGGGTCTCCAAGGACACATGCGTAATTGTATTGATTCATCGTGCTCTTTACAATGATGAGTGAACCCAGAGAATGCCAGGAACACTTCCTCAAACCATAATACTCCCGTATCCAGCTTGGACAGTTCCGGCAATGCTGCAGGATGTTTGGTTTCATAGGTTTCACGCCTCATACGCCAACGTCCACCTGTCCGATGGAGCATCAAACGTGATTTAACAGAAAATGCTATCTGTCGCCACTCAATGGACGTCCAGCTGCGGTACTTGGTTGAAAATTCCCGGGTTCGTCGTCGATGGACAGTAGTCAGCATAACTGCATGAACCAAGCTTCTGCTTCGGTAGCTCAGACGCAGAAACGTCCGCTGAACAGTAGTTTGAGAGACGATGTAGGTAGCCCCTTGGTTTATTTGGGGGGTCAGTTGCTCAACGTTAGCCCGTCCATTAACCCGAACGCATCACCGCTGCCGTCGTTCGCCTCTATCATCTATGGCTCCTGGTGCACCACATTTTCCATGTAGCTGATTTTGAATAGTCCCATTTTGCCATGCACGGTGCACTTTTACCACGACGGCAAGAGAACTGCTCAAAATCTCAGCCATTTCGGAAATGCTTCCACCCTTGGTTCGCAAGCCAATGATCATGCTCTTTTGTACGTCGGATAAATCGTTTCGTTTTCGCATTACGCCAACGATAGAAATGTTTTCCTAAGCCCTCACACACCCTTCATATACCCTCACCTGCACTGTGTACCAAGTGCCTTCTGTGATTGGTTATTTAACGTCGACGTCCAAAGTACGTAGTGGTCACATTAATGTGACTGGACTACGTATAGTAAATTAGTTACACAGGCAGGGACGTCATTTCAAGTTTTTCCAGGGGGGGGGGCAAAGGGTCCAAACACAATGCAATTTTATCGGAAAACATAAAAAACCATGCCCACTTATATGTAACTACATTGATTTCTCAAAGTCAGGGGGGGGGGAGAAAATGACCCCCCCCCTGCCCCCCCTAAATGACGGGCCTGTACACAGGGTGTTCCCGCGTTTATCCTGCAAGACCTTTATTTTCGCAATCGTTCGTCCTAGATTCATCCTTCCGATTGCAAAAATACTCAACATTGGGTAATCTTAAGACATTAAAAGCTTGAAGCAAAAAAGGGGGGGGGAATATAATCTCCATTAAAAAATAATTCAAACACAAAAAATTTGAAAGACTTTTATTAAAACCTAAAAATATATGAGAGTTCAAAATTTCAAGAGTCCGTGCAAAATTGAGATCGGAACTTATCGCTCTTTCAGTAAAATGACATGTTTACGGTTATGTCTTGTCATAAAAGAAAGCAGTTGCACTTCTACCGTGCTGATTTTTTAGAAAATCCAATACTTTTTTAATTTTTCTCCAATTTTTGATACCAAAAAGGCACGGTTAAATGTTCGCCAAAATCGATAAAACATTTTATGGACACTTACTGACTCATTACGTAACATTATTTGTATTCCAAAAAAATATTTGGAATTAAATTTTTTAATAAAAAGTTTACAAAGAATGATTTTTCACTCCTCTTTTCTGTTTTTTTTTCAGGGTCAAAGGGGCCGGCTAGATAGTTTTTAATATTTAAGAAATTTTTTGTGCATATTAACTAGCTCATTACGAAACTTATACGTGCTATCCAAAAATGGATCCCCCCCCCAAAAAAAAAATCGGCTTATTTCTGCCTACCCTACAGTATATATAAGATTTTTACTTGTTCTATTTTTATTACTGAAGTTCTAAAGTAATTATTTTACACAAGTAAGACATTTCACACCTTTAAAAGTTTTAATTTATACATTGATATTTACTCCTTTTTTCTACAGATTCATATTTATGAAATACATGGCAATGAGAGCTTAGACCTGCACATTCTTTCTACTGTGATAAAGCGTAAGTTTTTTTTACTAAGTAAATTTTTGTAATTTAGTTTTTAAATCAGTTTTTCTCCTAATATGCAATTTTTTACAGATAAGAGGAATGCTACACTTCGTGATCAATTGCTCCTTGCAGTAAGTTGGAACCGCCCAGATGTGGCCAAAAAACTATTTCCAGATTGTGGATCGTGGCCTTTAGATATCATTGAAGAGGCCATGACTTCTGCTTTAATCACAAATAAGCCTGCATTTGTCCGATTGCTTTTGAAACGCGGCATTGTCATGAGAGATTATCTAACAGTTGGCCTTCTTCGAACTCTCTACAATGAATGTGTAAGTAATCACTTAGTAAACCCTTTACTATTTTATCACCAAGAGTTGTCAAATTGTAGTTTTGGTTTCGTTAAGTGACAACACAAACAGAATTGTAACAGTTTTAGGTATTATTATTACTAATTATTAGTACTAAAAATTACTTTTCGAAAACGAAACTGCTATTTTAATCTTTTTACTAAAGAAAGCAATCTGAGGATTTTAACATATGAAATGAAAATAAATAGTAAGACTGAACAGAAGAGTCTCAAAATGAATTATTACAATGAGGTTTTTTTGTACCTCCCCATTTTAAATAGGATTGTTTTAGATTGAGCTTTTAACACTGAGTTCAATACTTTCATGAGTTTAATTACTTAACTTATGCACTAGTTTCCATAAAGTACGTTATTCCCCCCCAAGCCCCAAGATTGAATGTTTTGCTTGTTTTCCAAAACTCATCATCTACTTTGACTACCGTTTTAAATATTTTTAACCTGAAGAACATTAGTTGATATCAGTATAACTATCAGTATAGAATTATATTAAAAAAAACATTTTTACTAGCAAAACAATATTTATAAAATTGATTTTATGGCAAGGGAAAGACATAATAAGTATTTCAGGGTTTAAATTTCAAGCTAACCAGCAAAAAAAAAAAAGTAAAATAAAATAAAATAAAAATAAAAACGCATCATAAATGCAGTTTTATTTAAGTCAAAGTATAGTATCTCTTATTACAACAAAATGATATGGCAGGTAAGAGTTTATGCATGTTAGAGAAATAAAAAGAAATAAGGTATGCAGAAATGCCGAGCCAGGAGTTGATATGGTGGTGAGATTGTAACCCAGGGACCATCATGGTAATAATACATGACATTCTCCTTTCTGCCTAAAGATTTTGCACAGCAAGGAGCATGGGGTTGATATCAACTTCTTAGTACATGCTTTTCAAATTACATTCTCGCTAAATTTACAACACTTTTGAGACAGCAACATGTGTACTCGCAGAATCATACAGGGGAATGCACCTGATCTAAAAACAACATTTTTTACTAATTTTTTTTTTTTAAGCCAAGAGGTGCAAGTGCACCTAAACCCCTTGCCAGCACCCATGGACAACAAGTACTATAGTTGTTAACCAATATCCACCCGTTACTTCCAAACCAAAGCACTTGACCCTACCAGTTGTGCATAACATAGTTCATTTGTACTAACAGTTGAAGACTACATGATGCCCAATTATTGTGGCAGAAATTGATAGTTTCTTCATACAATCGACATAATTTTGCACATGTGTTTTATGGAAATAAGATTTTTCCCATAATACATACTTGAAGATCTTCCCTCAGAATCTGACAAACCTAAAGTGGAAATTACTTTGATTTCGCCTAAAGAACACTGCTAAACATTCATGTATTTTGTGCATGCAATCCTAAAAGAACCTCTCCATCTTATACGTGCACTTGAGCAAACATATTTTATTACTCAAATTCTGATGAAGACCATAAGGAGCATTTGTATAAACTTTTCTGTGCCTTTATCTTTATGAATTAAGAGTAAATATGTTCAAATGTGTGTTTGCCGTTCAGGAGCTTGTTTTTATTTTGGGCATGATACAGAATGGCAGGGTATTTAGCCAATCCCTAAAAAGGCGCAGATGTTGTTGAACAACCAGCAACTATTGCTCCCTTCCAAAACTTCTCACGTCTTATGAGCATTTTTTTGCCTTTTACAAAGTTAAAAAAAATATATCTCCTAAAATTTCCTACTTATTTTTTTATTACTTTTTCATCTCAATGTTTAGAAAACTATCAGTTTAATACTGTAAACTTAATTGAACCAATAATTATGTATGAGAAAAATCATTGTCAAATAACTGCTTATTACGGCAATTGACAGTTGGTTAGTAACGTTTAAAATAGTAAAATATTTTTGATATTAATAGTGGTTATATAATTAGATATGCAAGTTCCTTCAAATAGTTCTGTTTTCCATAAAATATTGCACAAATTAAAAGGATTAACAGACAGTAAAAGATGTGGTTTTCATTAGTGAAGTTAACAAAGAAAATTCAATATGAGCAAGATCATTATTAGTATCGATCTATTTTTATGATTTCTTTTAGATTTGTGAGAATGAAGCAGCTCTAGTAGTTTTGAAAGATTTGACTCATAAAGACCGCTACTTTAATCTACGAGATATTTCCAATTTTCTGGGATTTCTGATGCGCAAACATCGCCATGATGTTTATCAAAGAGATGTTACCTGTAAAAGAGGAATTGAACCAACTGGTATATCAGGAGAACACTTTGAACAACCTTTCAGAGAGCTTTTCATTTGGGCAACTGTCGTTTTAAGGTATTACAACTAATTAATGCAGTATTTGCATGCAATAATTGCACATATTTCTTTGCACTGCTTTCATGGGTTTGGTTTTAGGATCTTCAAGGTTTAAGTACACATCGTATTTATAGAGAAACATTTTTTAATAAGTATTTCAATTAAGTTTTGTAGTTTAAAAATATTATGAATTTGGTTAAGAATGTTACATATTCTAAACCTGAATTGCCATTCTGTATTGCTTTTTTAGGAAATTATTTATTGCTACATGAAGTGTATTTTAAATAAAAATTGTGTGGTATTAACACTTAGCACTCCTTGTTTCTTCTTTTTTAATACATTGTATCATTTGTTCAACAATTTATGGAATTGTCTATAACAATAGTAAACACATAAATTTATTTTGGGAGGGGACCAAGCCAAATATTATGAGAAATTTCTCAATTTCCACAAAGAGTAGTTTTAAATGTATTTTGGGAGGGTTCAGGGTCCTGCCAGGGCTCTATCCTTCCCCACGCACCCTTATCTAATATAAACAGAAGACTTGCAAGTAAATCTTCTGCAAAACAGGCATTCAATCATCCATTCCTGTAGCTGCTTTTCATTGCAAAAATTCCATACAACAAGGTTCAACTTTTGCAGTCTACAGAAGTCAAAGGAAGTGTGAGTGCTACACATAAATGAGTCAGTTGTCAAAACGATAAATTCAGCAAAGAATGCAATTGAGAAGACTGATTTGTGTGACTATCATTTTGTCCATGATATTAACTAGGCACTTGAGGTACATTTTCTACAGCATGGGAACAAGTGCAGATTCAGAGGGAAAGGGTCAAAAGTGTCATGCCCCCTACACCCCTTAAAGTAACCAAATATAGGCCTTAAACTCCATTTCAGGGATTTATATTTTGAAATATTACCCCAAGCCCCTATTTTTGCCGAAATATAACACTTTTTCAGCCCCAAACACCTGAAACTGGATCTGCCCTTTTGCATGAAAAATGTGCACATCAAACAGTTATGTGAAGATTAATATACTACACATTGATAAATTCCTTTGGGAGTTAAATGAGCAAGTTTTTAAACATGAAATTCAAATTTAATTTTTTTTTGAATTTGAGAATGTTGCATTCATCAGCCTACCATTGAAGTTGAAAGAATCTTGTTTTTGTCAACGCAGGGATTAACTTATTTATCCTTTGTATTCCTGAAAAATTTTCAACCACCCCATTTCATCCTCTGATATAAAATTATCTTGAAGACTGAAAAAAATCAGGCAATAAGAAAAAACTTAATAAGCATTTATTTCAAGAAGACCTTTGATAGATCACTTAAATTTAGGACTTAATACATGGTATAAGCGTATATCTCCAACTCGTCTGATTGAAAATTCCATTATACATTTAAACTTACTCTTGCAATTTAGTAAGCAGTTTAATTTATCCATACTAATTTGTCTTTCCTTTTCTTAGAACAGAAATGGCTTTATTTTTCTGGAGTGAAACTCAAAAGCCTCTACAAATGTCAGTTGTTGCAACAGCTTTGTATTGGAGACTCAATATATCATATGAGAATGAAGAAAAATCAATTTATGTGGACAAAAAAAAGGTAATAAAGCTAATGGATATATTGCCACCTCAGAGCAACAATAGGGTATGTTACTATTGCTCCTGGGCTTAGATGTCTTAGATCTCTTTCTTATGTGTCAATATAAGTGAAAAGCAATAAAGAGCTTATAAAAGGCTTCCAGTCTGTTAAAAATGCAACTGTATTTAGCTTCAAAATGTAAATATGCCTATTGTATTATAAACACAAAGAAAGTCAAAATGAGTATTTGTCAAGTTTTGTCGGAATTTTATAATTTATTAGATTTGAAAATGGTTTCTTCCAATTCAGTTAAAAAAGCAAAAGTTGGTCCACTGTCTGAATTACATTGCAAATAATTACAAAGTTTAGGCTTCTTCCATCTTTCCTTTACAGATAGGAGAACTATTTATGCACCACACATTTCCGGCATCATAACTATCCTGATTGTTTTCCACAAAATATTTTCATAAGCTGCCTTTTCTTCATTTTCCTAAATTCAGCTGTAATCAAAGCAAACATTAATGAACTCATTAAACATACAGATTATATCAGATTTATTCAGATTATTTTTCATACTACTTCACTCATCTTAGTATCATTAGTTTCATGTTTTCAGCAAAACATAATGAAATGGATTGTCAGGGTCACAAATCTGTTTTCTTAAATAATATTTGAAGAGGCCTAAGAAAAAGGTGCCCTATTAGTGTGACTTTAGTGAGTAAGAGTTACCAATTAGTAAGAATAGCTCAATTAAGAACTTCTGCCAATTATTGTGTAAATGTAAAAGATAAACTAAAGAAAGGGTGTATAACTGAGAGGTCAATGTACATGTGTGCACTTTTAAAAGTTTGAGTAAATTTTTATTCATTTTGAAGTTTTGATTTTATAACTTACATTTAACTCTACTACATTGCACCAAGAAGTTGCAAGTATTTATGATAAGTTGGAAAAGGTTCTAGTGATAACTTACTCTGATAGTACCATTGACAATTTTCTAGTGCACTGCAAGTGGCTTTATAGCTGATGCTTAATTAACAGTATGAATATAATGATAACTAACACATTCTTAATATTAGTGATATTTAAGTATGAGAGATATAAAAGATTAGTGTTTATATAGTAACATAGTTGCTTTTAGAAAAAGTTTCTCTGTCACTTTATTTATAAATTCAATAATAACACTGGTATTAAAACAAAAATCCATCAACAAATATCAATGTATTAAATACATAATTTTTTCATACTTAAGGGAACAAATGTATTCCTTATCTGACTGCTTATTTTCTACAGGATGTTATTTGCGATTTAAGAAGACTTCATTGAGAATGTGGCGAGGAGAAATATACTGAAATATTCATAATTCTTGTTACTAAGAGGAATAGTGTCCCTACCCCCTCCTCCCTCTAAATATTTGATGAAAAAAAAAAGTTTTTTTTCACTCATTAAAAAAAATTCTTTGTAATTGTTTCAAAATTGGCTGTTGACTTCTAATTATTATAGTTATAAACTTTGCATATGATTCAATTAGTTTTTATCAAAGAAAGTTTATCCTTTAAAACATTAAAATGTTGAAATGTTTGAATTTAAAAGTTTTAGTGAAATGGTTTCAAATGGAATAGAGGCACATTTGACACTTCAATTTTAATTGGCTGTGTATTGTTATCAAAACAGGTATCAATCCGAAACCATAGGAGAAAATTGAGCTTTATTAAGAGCTGAACTACTTTTTAAACTTCATTTTTAAAATTTTTAAAGCAATATAAACCATATAGCTCAGCCACAAAAAATCAAGCTATTGCATTCTCAATAAGTAGGGGAGGCAACAAAAGTATCAAATTTATAATAAAACAAGTTTTGGATATGCTTTTAAAGCACACATAAAAGAATTTAGACAATTTTTTAACTGGAATGAATTCATATTATCTGGCTTTTGATATGTTGTTCCAACTATGACGATTAAACGATTAAAATTTTCCTAAACATTACTTCCTAACCATCATATTTAACAAGATGTACCGATTATTTTTACAAGAAAAAAATTACATTTTCTTCAAGTACAACATTATATCATCAATTGTAGAATACATTCCATTAAATAATTTCTTGACTTTAATCCCAAACATTTTGACGAACATTTTGCATTAATTGACTGTCTCTCAAACATAATTGTTCGAAAATGTATTTAAGCTATTCTGAGCCCCAAGAATTTTATTTCACAGGGTTGCATTGTCCTTAGAGCTAAGAATTAGAAGAGCTTAGCAACAAAAAAGAAGGTGGAGATGACTGGTGTAGAAGTTCTTTGCCTACCCAGGGCTGTGACGTCATGGATGATGATGATAATAAAGATTATTCAAAATTCTCCCATAACTAAAATAAGGTTTTGTGATACAATAAACTAATAGATACCTTAATAATATTGGAATAGATAAATTGGTAATCAATAGTATAATAAAGCCAACCATATTAAACTTACTAAAAATTGTCACATACATTTTACTCAAAAACCGTATGGCATAGACCTTGGACGAACACCTGATAGGTTTGAAGAAGCTTTCATGGTTATTTAACTTATGGACTATTGATGGGTTTGACAGAATTTGTAATATTAAAACCTTTATACGTGAATGTAGTAGTACACTTCAGAATTTCTTAAAAATCAATAATCAAGTTCTTTTAAACTTTTTTCTAGGAGTTTGAGAAAATAGCTGTTGGTGTTCTGGAAGAATGTGATAAAATGGATTATAAGAAAACTTCAGAAATTCTTAATTACAGAGATCCTTATTGGGGAAATATGACCGTTCTTGATTTGGCAATACTTGCATATGATAGAGTAAGATAATTTATTTCCTATAGCTTAAGTAAATAAATAAAATATGAATAAACTATCAAATACAACTAGAAAAAAATAATATTTTCAAGTTTTATGTTCCTTTTTGTTCTCAATTTAAACTTAATTACAAAAAACTGATCCACCCAATGTGATTTTCATCCAGTTATATTGTTTTCCATAAAATATTAAATCATCAGTTTAAGCTTTGCATACTTAACTACATCTAATAACATTGCACACATAACTAATGCACAGTTATTTTTAATTATTAAATATAATTAATAACTATTGTATAAATTCTTCATATACTTAGGCATTCATGTCAACAGAAACATGCATTAAGGTTACCGAACAGTTATGGTTTGGAAAATTAGAAAGTAACACAGTTTTAAAGGTAAGATGATTTTTCCTTTGTAATAATAATGAAAGCCAAAAATTATTTTCTCTTTCATGACAGAAAATAATTATAATTTGAAATCACTTCATAAGCCCTTTTTTGGCTAAAAAGAATACACATTAGACCTCATAAATTATGAAAATTATTTTTCTTCACAGCTGAGCTTGACTATATTCAATCCTTTGCTGATAGGACTTGGATATTTGAGATATCGAAGTGATCCTTTTGCTGAACGGGAGCCAAATGTATTTGAAAAAATCTACTATTTTTATTCATGTCCTGCAATCAAAATGATGGTGCTTTTTGTAAGTCATCATTGTACTATTCATGCCTAAATTATGCAGATTTAAGTGAAAATGCATGAAGTATTCAGTTGAAATAAGGTATGAAATTAACAAAAATTTATTATTATTTCAAGTACTCCTACCTGTGCTACCTTTTTCTATTTTCCTATGTGATCCTTTTTGAATTTCAAGACATCATTTACTGGCCGGAAATCATTCTTCATGTGTGGGCATTCAGTCTAATACTAGACATAGCAAAAGAGGTAAGGCAAAAATTGTACATAACTAAAAATAAATTCAATTGCTTAAATCTTGACACATTTATTACACATCTAAATAGCATCTTGATAAGCATACATATTAAATAAAATTAGCAAAAACATTTACAAGTGAACATGAAAGGTTCTCATGATCATGAGACAGTTGAAGTTGCATTGATGTGACTTTTGCAAAAAATTTTTAAATATTTAAATTAAGGTGGGGAAAATTATATTTATACACATGGGGGACGTCACTTTTCACTACTGAGGATGAGATTCCAAGGAAAAATATCTTTATCGACAGGCTTTTCAAATTTTAACTTTGAAAACTTTTAACTGAAGGACGAAAATCCATTTTCCAATTTTTTTAAAAGATGGAACTTTGTCCTCGATACTGAGAAGTAAAAACTATATTTATACCTGATTGAAATTGGATACTTACCATACAGCTTAGGTTAAACTGCAATGACATTTTGAAAAGCCTGCTAAATTTTTAGTTAAAAATAATTTACTCAAATATCCAGTGGCAGAATTTCCTTCATTTTTATCTTAAGTACTTGTTTTATAACTTGAAACCAAGGTAAGATAGTTGGACCCCCCCCCCCCCCATGCATATCTTTGTTAGTATCTAGGTATGAAGGTTTGAAAACCTGTTCTAGAACTTAACATGCAATGTGTGTTAATGTTTTTTTCTTTCATTTGAAACTTTTTGAATTGCTATTTAAATTTAATTCTAAAATTTGGAACAAATGAATCTTAACATTTAAAATTAGTTTATATGAACCAATATCCATATTACTTACTGCTGGTTTGCTGCACATATTTTCAATTCTTAAAAGAACACATTTGATTTAACTATTTTACACATCAGCCAAATTTAGCAAAATAGTAATGGTAAATATTACCAAAGCACATTAGTATGCAAAATCTCTAATCAGAATGCAGAGGCACAGTTGAAGGAGAGCCATTTCTTAAATAATTATTAATGTATTTTTAGTTTAAGGCATTTACTGTTTAACTTCCCCGGTAAACAGATGAGCATATTTAGACCAAATTTAGTATATGGACTATACATGACATATGTTCAAGGAACAAGAGTTCAAAAAGCACACTAGATGACACTTTGTGAGGGGAAAAAAGACAATATGTTTGCTTTTGCATTTTACTTTTCATAAATCCTGCGTTAAATAGTTCAAATTGTTTGTTTATTTCATGTAGATCTTTTTCTTCATGGCAATATTTTGTTTTTCCACAAAAAAGCATCACTTAGTGGATATTTTTAAATTAAACTATCTTTTCTTCAAACATGTATAATTCTTTAACCAAAATCTGGTAGATATTGCCCTGTGTTTGTTGCACGATCTTGTTTAAAGAGGAAAGTTAATTGTAATAACCACTTTGAATAAACTTGCAAGTGTGTGTTTTGTGTTTTTAAACTTTTCTTGTAGCATAAGAGCGTTTTTTAAAGGTAATAATTCTTTTTGTAAGATGCAATTGAAGTGAATTAATTGGACACATTGAGAAGTGATTTTGTACCTTTACAAAACATTTCAGGATTTATAATGACAAAATATTTCTTCACTTTCATATTCAGATTGTTCAGCAACCAAGTGATCCAAAAGACAACAAACTCATGGAATGGCTTCATGGATACTTTTGGAATAAGTTGGATGTTGTGTGGGTTCTCCTTTTTGTTGTTGGAGGATCTCTACGTCTAGCATCACAATTCTTAGACATTGAACATTGGATAGCTCTGGATGATATTCATCTCATTTATACTTTCAGCTGCATACTTAGTTACATCAGGCTGTATGAATTTTATATGACCATGTCTCACATAGGACCAAAACTGATTGTTCTTAAAAGGATGGTAAAAAAAAACTTTTCTTTGTATTAATTAACATTAGTGCCATTATTATTTTTCAGAAAAGCATTTTTGTAGACTGTTGCTAATTATATGAATAAGAGAGGTATTTACACCAATTATAATTCATATTAGTATACTTAGAAAACAAAAGAAAATAAATTTATCCTTAGATATCACACCCAAAATATAAAAAAATGAAAACCTGATTTTATTTACTCTCTACTGCATTTGGTTAAGGGTAGTTATAAAACTGCGTCACTGATGGGTACAAAAGTCATCAAAACATTTAGATTACACTTAAATCATGGAAATAGCGAGTGTTTGGTTTTATTTTAATAGTTCATTTTGTTATATAAGTGGTCAATTTACTACTAAAAGTGAAAGAAAACCATTTTGGTCTCTTAAGGGAAATGTATTTGAATTGACAAGACCATAAAGCCAAGCCATATGATACATAAAGAAGTAATAAGGTCAATCACTATTTATGAAGTCATTTAATATTATAAATTATATCACCAACACAGAAATATTGGGAAAATTTAAACACTATTTATGTACTTTAAAAGCTATATCACAATATCAATAAATATTGCACACTTTATTTTAATTATTTTTAAAAACAATTTTAATTAAGTATGAAATTTAAGTGATAGTTCAAATGCTTTGTGACACAACAAATACATTAAAAATTGAAATTAACAGAAATATCCTGTTGCACTTCAGCAACAGAAGAGACAACTCAAAAGTTTATGTGAAAATAAATAAATAAAAAAAAATTTCATGTCACAAAATTTATAAAGTTAGTTTACATAACTGTTGCCGGGTGACACAGCGAATCAACATCATAAAATCTCATACTTTAAATGTAAAATTTTCAAAGTTTAATAAGTATACACTTTTAATTTAGACACAACCGAAACAAACCAGTAAATATATCATAAATGCTTTTACTATAAAATAGTATTTGAGAGTACATGATATAAAAAGTAGTATTGAGTCAAATCTTTATTTCCTCCAATGCTGTTTTCGAGTTCTGTCACTTCTCTTGAGTGTAATGAATGAAAATAGCAAATATTGAAATTTAAAAGTGAGCAATTCGATCTATGATATTTTTCAGATAGGTGATCTCATAGTGTTCTTCCTCATTGTTGCAGTATGCATTTTATGCTATGGTATTGGTCGAGTTGCACTTTTACACAGAGAACGTCAACCATTTTGGAATGTATTTACAGAAATATTTTCATTACCATACTGGCATTTATTTGGAGAATTAGATTTGGATGAAGATTCTGAATGTAAGAAAGTTTTATATATAGCAAATCTTCATTCTAAAAGGTGAAGCACCCTAAAACTGACATCCAAACTCATTTAGAATAACTTTTTACTTCTTAAGAAACCTCACTCTTAAGTATTCAAGAAAAGTGGTATTGCTTTAAATATTTGTTTTATTTAAAGACGTCAGCTTTAGGACACTTTACCGTAATATATAAATTTAAAGCTATCATAATTATCACTTACTAAGTTAAATATAAAAAAATATTTAATTTGTTAAGATGATAGTTCAACTTCATTTTCAGCCAGGTTTCCAACATGCAGAAATGACTCAGAGTACTGCCGTCAAAGTCCTCATGCATGGACCGTTCCTATCATGCTAGCAATATATATGCTAATTGGAAACATACTTTTAGTCAACATGCTCATTGCTGTCTTTACGTAAGTAAACAAGAAGCTTGTTTCTGAATTTCAAGCTGTTTAATTGTTAACATTATTTTTTTTTTAATTCCACACATAATTTTAATTACCTGAAAATGTGCATGCGCCTGAATTCACTGTTGAGTATATTCTCCCATATCTGAAATTAAGAATGCAAAGATTCATTATCATTGCAATTTATGTCTAGTAACTAAGAAAGAAGAAAATTTATTTCATTGCTTATCACATTAAATGTATAATCATTTTAAGAATGTATAAATTGTAAATTTTTTCAGATCCTTTTAGTAACTTTTCTCTATGAACATTATTTTTTTAATTATCAAACAGTAAAATATGCAAAAAAGAAAAAGATTCAAGTCTAAATGAAAACTGCATAACACAAAAACAACATATTTTTCTTATAAAATCCGTTTTATAAGAAAAATATGTTGAGTAGTTTCTATGTTAAATAATAATTTACAAATGAACAAAAACTTTCGTTATGAATGCATTTATAAATAGAAAATTGAGTTTTTATGCATTGCTATGTGCTTCTTAAAATAGACAAGACATTCCATTTCGAACTAAACTCGCCTACTATACTATTTCCATTTTCAATTTTCTAATTTGAGCAAAATTACTCAGTTAAAATTGGCTACAAATTGCTCCAATCATACATATTTGAAAAATAAAAACAATTTTCTAAAAACAGAGTATATCTCTAACAATACGACCAAAATATGTATAAAAATAACTGGGACATTGATGAGAAGGAACTTAGTAATACCCCTGTGATAAAAGTTATCTTCCTTTGGCATAAACATGTACTTATTTTCTGTTTCTTATATTGCAGACATGTGTTTGATGAAGTGAACACTAATTCCAGAGAAATTTATTTGTTTGAAGTCTATGTATCAGGACTGCAGTTTTCTCGTCGCTCAATTCTTCCTCCTCCTTTTCTTATAGTGGAAGATTTGATCTATGGAACATATTATGTATGCATGAAAGCTTACATGAAAATCTACTCTAAGTGCTGCTGCTGCCTTCAAGGACGCAATGAAAAATGTAATTTGGTTCATGAATATTGTTAATGATATGACTAAATAATGTTTCATTTGCAAAGTTTTAGAACTAAAAGACAGTCAGATCTGGAATTTTAAATTCGCACTGTATTCAAATTACTGAAGTTTGAATTATGAAGAATTCACTGAATTTTTAGAAAAGGCTGCAATAACAATCATTATAATTAAAAAATGATGCTTAGTTAAAAAGACGAGCTTTGAGGGGAAAAAAAAAGCTTAACTTCTATTCATCTAAATTCTTGTACATTTACTATTTGAAAAAAAAAATATTATCAGAAGTTTAAGACAACCAACTTACAACCACTGCAAAAATCTTCATGAGCACTTATGTCTATATGGACAGACAGAAAATTCAGTCATGTTGAAGTACCCACATATGCAAGTCTAGTTAACCTAAAAACTACAGCCACCAGTGAGTCCAGTGATTGATGGAAATTATTCAGAAAGTCTAAAACTGAGGGAAAAGTAAATATTTTATTTGATAAAAAATGAACAATCAAAAATCAACTTAAATACACTTTTTTGATAGCGTACAAAAATGTTAAACCTTTTTAATTACATAAAACAAATTTTTTAAAATTACTTGAAATAACTTGTTATGCTTTGTGTAGTTTCTTAACAAACACTGTCTTTTCTGCTCTCATTTATTTTGAAAACTAGTAAATTGTTAGCCACTTTGAAAAAAAAAATTTGAATTTCATGTCCTAAATGTCAATCTTTTCAGCAGTTTTCATAACCTAGTTTTAAAGTACGGGAAACTTTTCATTTGCAGTTTAGCCGCCACTTTAATAGCAAATCATTAAAATTTTAGTTTCCTCTATTTTCTCTCTCTGTCTCTAAAATTGAGTTTTCTACCTTAAAATTTTGTTCCTTTTAGTTTTTAATTACTCATTTATCTACATTCTGCTGCATTTATGAAATTCTATTAGTTGCTGCGACTAAACTCCTTTTTCATTATGTTATTTCTATGCTGATCAAAGGTTACTAAAGGACAGCAACAATTTTTGAAATGTAGCAATAACTAATTCAGAGGTATCCGTTCAGGGAGGTTTCAGTGTAATTTAAGTTCAAAGAATACTTCATACCATTCAATTTGGTTCTTCATAATAAAGAATCATTCCTATTCAACTAAAAGCAATTTTATTACAGGAACCTTCTCTCCCTTTAATATTATTCTTATTATTACTTCAATATTACGTATAGCAATCTCCTCTAGGGTCATTTCTTTTATCCTTTAGCCAACGGCAAATAGACAATATTCTTTCTTGTCTCCCAACTGCTCAAAGCCTTTCTTAATTTATTTCCTCTACTTTGATTGAACCTGAAAAGGAGTGTAGTGCATTTCATTCCACTTCTCCTAGACTATGGGCGTGTGTGAAAGGAGAGTGAGGAAAAAAGGACTTGGTACAGATGTTGTACCAAAGCCATAAGCCAGACCACACTTTTCATTGGCACAACAGTTATACCACCGTTGACTACAGGTTAATAGAATAAATGGAATAAATAAGTTAGTTTTTCATTTTCATGCTAAGAAATGTAAGAAACATACATTCCTCAGAACCAGGAGGATCCGTCCTGATGGGAAGTCACTGTGACCTCCCAAAAATTTCCATATTTGGCACACTATGCTGACGATTTGGCAATTTAAAGACAATATTGCAACATTGAGTTTTTTTAAAGATGCCTAATGTTTTTTCTCACTAAATGTTATGCATGTACGACATGTGTGCATGCTTGTATTTTATCATTCATTAAAATTGAAACTTCATTTGGCAAATTGATAATTTTCCCTCTCCCAAAAATTTTAGTTTGGGGCGCCCCTGCTCAGAGCTTTGATTTATATATGCAAAAAGATTGACACTAGCCTCATTTTAAACTTATTAGTAAAAATTCAAACAAAAAAAAAAAAAAAAAAAAAGAGAAAAAAGGAGAAGAGCTGACATGCAAAGTACATGATGCATTTATTTATATGGATACATCTTGAAACAATTTCAAGAACAGGGGAAAAATCTAAAATATGAAATTTTCTAAACATTGTATCCCAACAAAGTATTTTGTTTTCTCTACTCCATTCTTTTCTAAAACATCCCACAAACTACTTTCTAAAATGTATCTATATTTTTCTTCCAGGTAAAATGCAAAGGAGACTGCAACGTGTTTATGTTGGAAACTTGCGATTGTTTGAAAAAGAAGCAAGGGCCAAGTATATAAAAAAAGCTGGTGCCCCAGATGAGCAAGCGATAGAGGCAGCAAAAATTGATCAAAGGTAAGTTTGAATACTCCTTTTAGTGGTTCTTGAGACTTTAAGTTGTTTGTTTACAGGTTTATAGAATAAAGACTTATGTAAGTATGCATACAGTTGTGCTCATTTACAGCCAAGAATACAGTATATAATTAAGGTTATAAAAATGTAATAGTTTCAATATTCCTTGTTTTAGTGAAAAAAATTAATCAAAAATAGCTTATTTATAATGAAAGTAAGGTTAAAGAAAATTCAGTGAAAGAAGTATTACTGATATAACAAAGTATGGCCACATTCTCCAAAAGAATGAATGGCATCAAATCTTGGAAAAAATAAGCAAAACCATACATCAATGTATATAAATGCAGGTATGTGTGTATGTGCTCCTTGTACAAAATCCAGTTTATGATGGATTTCTATGAATTTTGGCAGCGTTCCTTTGGCAAAGGTCCTTTGACGCTCAGGAATTCTATACATTTTTTTTCTCCCTATGGAGAATGGAGGAGACGTGGGGTACCATATTTTGATCCATGGGTTTAAATATTTTGATTCTAGACATACATATTTTTCAGTCTTTCAAAATTTTTTTAAAAAATATTTATCTAATTCTTTTTCTCCACTTTCGGTATCAGTCAAACCTGGCTCATTTTGCTACAACCATTATCAGCATCGAAAGTGTTGCTTGTCAAAAGTTCCTTTAATCGAGTACGTAAACTTTGTCTATTTTTTTGCTTGAAAGATCACACTGCACAAAAGATTTCACCATCCATTCATTTAGAACTTTTTCTGAGTGAGGTTTTACCTATAGCATGATTGTAGGATATAATGCAGATCAACAAATGCCAGATATAGTCAACACGCTTTCTCTGTTAAATATATATACACATAATTCGGTTCCTAAATCTATTTTTTCCCTCTCTTACTTTGTTTTAAAACTGGAACTGAGCTATATTTACTTTTTATAAATTGCAAAGGGAACCCCAGATTATCTGGGCGTGCCTGAAAGTTCAAATTTCCCGGCATGCTGGTCATCATTATGTATTTCCAGAGGAGGACCCCTCGCTTCATCTGGAGAGGGGGTTTCCTTATCCTCTGGACTCCCCATAATAAACCTCTCAGGTTCAGCAAAAAAGTTGTCTCACTGCTGCATATCTGACAACAAATATTCCTCGAGTACTTTAGCACAAAAATAAGCTGATTGAGTAGCATTTTGGTCTAGCGAACTTCATAGTAGTATTTTACCTGTATTAAATATGCTACAACCAAAATTTGCACACATCTATCTTTGTAGGTTGTACATTCTATGACACACAGCTATTTCTTTTCTTTTGCAGAAAACATATGGCAATTCTGGTGTATTATATGACTTTAATTCAAAAAGAGAAAATATTTAAACTCTACCAACATATACAGAATTTTTCATTTAATCTCATTATAAAATAAAATGACTTAGAATAAAATATATTCTACAATGCATTTCAAAGGATCATACAGACAGAATGTTGTTTTTTTCTTTGCAGGATAACATACCTAAGAGATCTGGTTAAGAAAGTTCATAACCTACAGTATAATACCAACACAAAACGCAATCCAAAAGGAGTGAAAATCAAAGGAAAAGAATTTTCTCCAAACATGAAATCTCAAAATGCATCAAATCCAGACATGAGAGAACATGAAGACGACGACTGGTATACACAACTTGATGTGGACGACTTTATATTACAATGGTCTACCATTAAAAAGTGTGCATCTGAACAACAAATGGCAAAGTCATGGACAGAGGCAGACCAGAGATTAACACAAATTGAAAATCATTTGACTTACATAGTGAGTAAGTTGGAAAATATCGACCAAACAATTAATAAAACAAGTGAAGGAGGAACATGAATCTAACTTTGTCCAAACGAACTTATCATTCTTATTTATTAAATCATTATCATACATTATTTATCACCATCCCCCAAAATACTTTCAACTTTGTCAAAATACTTGCCCAGTAACAAATTAGTGTTATGAAATATGTACTTGTATATATGTTCACTTTACATCAAATCCATTAAGCTAATTGAGAGAACTGTTGTACAAATTTGTATAAAACTCAATAAAAAACTAAATATGTAATAATTGCATTTTTATTTATAAGATATATTTGATTGAAATGCTTATAAATGAATTTGACAAAAGGCTTTAGATTATTACTAGTTATATTACTGCCACTTACTTTTTCTTTTTCCTTCTAGCTTGTTCAAAGAAAGCTTAAAATGAGTTTTTGGAACTTCAATTTCAAACAACAGGAGAGCTCCTGAATCTCCCATACTCTACACCTAGGATCACCAAAAATAATTTTAAATTGCGGTTGTAGAGCCTTTGAGTCAAAAAATTTCGGAGGATAGCTACTGAGTCCATTTAAAGTCTAACATAGTCTTCCCCACCCCTCCTTCCCTCAACGCCCCTAAAATTTTGTTTTTAAGACATAAATTTAGAAACATTTATCCTCCAAAAACTGTTAGCCCCTCTCAGGAAACACACCTGGGTGTGCTACTGTATCCTGCCCCTCCAAATATTCAGCGGCGCCCCGAGCTTAAATTTTTGGGAGGGGGAAAATTCTAAATTTGCCGAATGGAACTTCAAAATGTGCCGAATGAAAAAATATGAATATGTACACAAACCTTAGTGTCTTATTGATATTTTTACTGTTTTCCGAAGTGGTTCTGTAAATGCTGAAAACAACTAATAACAATACTTGTATCTTTGGTAAAGCAGAACTGTGGACGTTCTAAGGATTGAAGGAGCAAATTATTGAGTGAACTCGGTGACTGGCGTAGCTATGATTTCATTTTGGGGGAGGGATCTAATAAAATTTATAAAAAAAGTGTTAATTAAACTTCGAAATTTATTAAGGTATTCGAGTAAACTGTAAAAAATACATGTTGTTTTTACAGTATAATACAGTTAAATTTTACGACAAAAAACTAAAATTTCTAACTTTACAGTAAGAAACTGTACAATTGCTAGTTTTAGTTCATTACTCTGCATTTTACAGTTTCAAATTGGGACTTCGGCTGCTAGTATTATACTGTGAAAACGACAGTTAATTTTTTGCAGTGTAGGGAAATTATGTATGCGAAATGAATATTTCATTTTTGATTTTTATTTTACTTATGGCTGCACCACTGACGCAAATCAGTTGCTAGCCGAAAAAGGTTAAGTTACACACATACAATTACACAGAAAATACACTATTAGTAGCTTATTTTTCAATGGCGAATCAACGAAATTATAACAGGATTTTTTTTTCAACACAATTTCTTCATAAATTACATGCACAATTTATTGAAAATGATGAAAACTAATTTTAATAAATTCTAAGAAAAAGCATAATGTCTGAAAAATAATTTGAACAAAGATAAAAATTAATTTATGGCTAAAATTTTACACAATTTTTTCCAAAGGCATGACGACCTTCAACGAAGAAATTAATTTGTTTCTAATTATTGAGATCGGTGGCGGATCTACCAAGTCACAGATGTCGCAACTGTGACATTAGAGCCCGGAAGGAATTTAAATTGCACATGAAAAAATGTTCACGTTAAACAAGGGGCTCCCAAAATGTATTGCGACAGGCTCTCAAGTGTGGGAGTCCAATGGCCATTGATTTAAATCAGTGAGTAAAAAATATGCATTGAAATAAATTAAAAGAGGAACAAAAAAAAGTTCAATTTAAAACTAAACGTTAATGGCGATAATTCGCTGCTTGAAGCAGTCTTTATTTTCTGTCTTGCAGCATCAAATGGATTTTTTGGAGATATGTCTTCCACCGTGACAAAGTTCCTCATGTTTTCGTTTATAATCGTCATCAAAAGTACTTCCACAAATTAAACACTCAACTTTATATCGTTTACGAATTCTCTTCATTGTAAGCAAAATCAATAAATTAAGCAAAACAGATACTTGTATTTCAGTACTATAATTAAAACGAAAAACAATATTGAACTAGTTCGACGGTCGATTCTTTTCGTAGTGAAGAAAGTCAAAAAATGGAACTAAATAAATTAAGCTAAGCAGATAATATTTTTCAGTACGAGAAATGAGAAAATCTACTAGCAAAGCAAAAAAAAATTGAAGTTGCCGCACATAATATTAGAGTTCTTTACGTTCAAAGTGCAACATTTATGCATTGCAGCATTTTCACTATATATTATACGTCTTGTTTGGGGTCATGCTACTCAAACTATGGAATTCCCCGAAAGGCGCTAAGGAAAGAAACGGTTTGGTTTGTGGTAAATGACGTCAATAAAAGAATGGGATATATCTTTATTAATCAGATCTTCTCATTTTCAAAGATAACAAATGTGTAACAAAAAAAAAAGGAAAGATTGCAGCCACACGCACACTATATATATATATATATATATATATATATATATATATACACTGAAGTGACAAAAGTCATGGGATACCTCTTAATATCGTGTCGGCCCTCCTTTTGCCCGGCGAAGTGCAACAACTCGACGTGGCATGGACTCAACAAGTCGTTGGAAGTCTTCTGCAGGAATATTGAGCCATGCTGTCTCGATAGACGTCCATAATTGTGAAAGCGTTGATGGGGCAGGATTTTGGGCACGAACAGACCTCTCGATGGTGTCCCATAAATGCTCAATGGGATTCATGTCGGGCGATCTAGGTGGCCAAATCATTCGTTGGAATTGTCCAGAATTTTCTTCAAACCAATTGCGAACAGTTGTGGCCCGGTGACATGGCGCATTGTCATCCATAAAAATCCCATCGTTGTTTGGGTACATGAAGTCCATGAATGGCTGCAAGTGATCTCCAAGTAGCTGCACATAAGCATTTCCAGTCAATGTTCGGTCCAGTCGCACTAGAGGACCAAGTCCATGCCATGAAAAAACAGCCCACACCATTACGGAGCCACCACCAGCTTGAACAGTGCCTTGCTGACAGTTTGGGTCCATGGCTTCGTGGGGTCTGCGCCACACTCGAACCCTACCATCGGCTCTTACCAGCTGAAATCGTGACTCATCGGACCAGGCCACGGTTTTCCATTCATCTAGGGACCAACCGATATGCTCACGTGCCCACGAGAGTCGCTGCAAGCGATGTCGTTCTGTCAGTAAAGGCACTCGAGTCGGCCTTCTGCTGGTATAGCCCAAGAAATCCAAATTTCTCCGCACAGTTCTAACAGACACGTCCATTGTACGTCCCACATTGATTTCTACGGTGATTTGACGCAGTGTTGCTTGTCTGTTAGAATTTACGACTCTTTGCAGACGTCGCCGGTCTCGATCTTTAAGTGCAGGCGGTCGACCACTGCGCTGTCCATGGTGGGATGTTATGCCTGAAATTTCATACTCTCGGCACACTCTTGACACAGTGGATCTGGGAATGTTGAATTCTCTAACGATTTCCGAAATGGCATGACCCATGCGTCTAGCTCCAACTAACATTCCGCGTTCAAAGTCTGTTAATTCACGTCGTGCGGTCATCATCACGTTAAAACCTCTTCACATGAATAACTTGAACAGAAATGAAAGCTCTGTAAAAGCACTGCGCATTTATACCTGTTCTATGCGATGCTACTGCCATCTGAAAATTTGCATATTGCTATCCCATGACTTTTGTCACTTCAGTGTATTGCAAAAATGTATTTCAATCCTATCCCTGAATGTGCCCCGAATCGTTGTCCAAATTTGCCGAATGCGGAAGATGTTTGGGAGGTCCCGGTGACCTCCCTGGACCTCCCTTCGGGGCGCTCCTGCAAATATTTAAAAAGTCTGTCGAAATGAGTGTGAGTTGCTTTGTACACTGCAAAAAATAAACTGTTGTTTTTACAGTATAATACTGGGAGCCCAGGTTCCAATTTAAAACTAAAATGCACAGTAAAAAATTGTAAAACTAACAATTTTAGTTTCTTACTGCAAAGTTAGCAATCTTAGTTTATTACCATAAACTTTAGCTGCATTATACTGTAAAAACAACAGCATAATACTGGCAGCAGAGGTTCTAGTTTAAAACTGTTAAAATACCTGATAATAAACTGTAAAATTAGCAATTTTACAGATTGTTACTGCAAAATTAGCTGTATTATACTGTAAAAACAAAATTCATTTTTTAGTGTAGCTGATTTTAAAATGGGTGTATTTTTCTACATTCACTAAATCATCCAATGTAAAAAAAAAGAACTAAAATTTAAAAGACCTGTGGATAATTTGACCCAGAATAATCAGTAGTTTGCTATATCTTGAATTTTTACACATTAAATGAAAATTTAGCAAGTGATTTGCTAATGATACCACTCTTTGTAACCACTAATACATTGCATACAGGCAAAAAATATGAATTATAAACAATCATGAATAAAAGAGAGTTGAATAACTCTAATGATTATTCCTGATATACTCTAAACTCTTTCAAAACTATTCAGCAAATCAAAACTCATTCAATTTATGCATATATAATAATAAACTTGGTAATGGCATGTAATAAATACTGCAACTGAAATTTAGGGAAAAAAAATGAAATGCAAGTTTTACTCACTTAAACCAAAGTTGTGTCTGTTTTTAAGAACATGTGATCTTTTACTGCCAACTGTTAGCTGGAACACAATTTAGTGGGGAAGGAAAGAACAATAACTTTTATAATACAGCAATCACAATTAACCTATGGGGACAAATTTGAACGGAAATTAGGCCAATAGAATCTTTTTTTTAATTCATAAATTTCCAAATATAGAAATAAAATATACCTACTCAATTGTTATATTTGCTTTATCAATATTTACCATAAATCTTCAAATGAAAAAGTTTACCAATTAGGATGCCACAGTAATGACAACTACAACATTTGATTTTTTTTTTTCACACATAAACATAAATTTATTTTCATTTGTGCACAAGGTAGAGCATGAAGAAAAATGTTGGCAAAAGTTTGAGACAATGATTGACTTTTATAATTAGTATTTTTTTAAAAATAGAATTTATGAAATGGCCCATTTATCTGAAAATGATCCATAAAGACTACTGGCTTTCCCTAACATATATTTTCAGGGATACCAAATCCTACTGATCATTCCTTCCCTTAATTGCCTATGCCCTACCATACTATCAATAATATCAACCCAAATTAGTAATCTTCTGGAAAATAAAGAAAACATTAAAATAATTCATTTTCAGGTTTCATTTAAAAAACTCTAGTTAATTCAACTCTAATTTTTATAGTTATCACGGAACTTGTCTTTGTTTCATACAAATAATCATTTTTTTAATTACGAAGGAGAGTTATCCCCTTTAAGCTCATTTGCACAAAATTTAATTAGTATGATTATTGTCTCACAGCTATAAAACAACCTTTGTTTGGGTCATTGCATAACTCAGCAAGAAAAAATCATTCTACTGCATTACTCTTCAAGAGACTGAGTCAAAAACTGATACAAATTCCTACCGAAACATTTGTTTGATATCTTGTATAATTTTTGAGATAGTCCCTATTACTTACCAATGATTTACATTTGATTGTAAGTGCCTTCTTTTTTCCTAGCCTTGGAGGAATCAGCAATAAAAATTATCAGTTCCAGTATTATCTAGGTTATTTCTTATATTAGAGTAGTGTCCACATAAATATTTAAAAACATGACAGCCAAACAGAATTTTTCAAAAGTTGTTCATACCCATAAAATATCTAAGTTGGTCAAATTAAAAAATATTTAAAAATGCACAAGTTTTATTATATCTGAACAATGTAGGGAAATTTTTTAAAAATAAAATAACATAAACTAATAAAGCGCTTAGAGTCAGGTGGGGTAAAATGGGTCAAAAAAGAGCAATTTTACTATCAGGCTTTGACAGCAAAAAATATATTGGTTCAATCAGTGAATAAACTGCTCACGATATGCAAATGACTCTTCCTCACGACATTTAACTCATTTATGCCCAGTAGCCTAAAAACGGGAAGCTTGTTAGTTACTGCATACAAAAACCTGTAATGGGTATATCATTTTACTAAAGCTGTTTTTCACAAGTTAAATAGTCCTTCTTCTTGAGAAAACCAGATAGAGCAACTATTTGGACATCAGAGTTTATTTATTGACAGCTATTTTCAGACAAATCAGTCAAGCAACGATCCAGCATGGGTAGTTACAGAAACTAAGTTTTTTTTACGAGCTTATTTTTCATAAAATTAAACTATTTTAAAATGATTTGCTTAAAATTGATCACAGATGCCTTCTGTATTGTTACTTTACAAAAGTAAAGTCAAGTAAGGTCGTATTTCGCTCACATATCTGCAAAATATCCCATAAACAGGACATTAAATAACTTCATCAATATGGCAACGGCGAACTATTTTAAGCCTAAAATGCATGTAAACCATTCCACGTAAGAGTTTTAGGCAGATAAAAATTGAAAAAAATTGTTATAAAAAACTTGGGCATAAATGGGTTAAAGTGAAATATCTTGCAAAAAACAAAATATCGATGATGGTAAACAAGTTACAAAATGTGTTGTCAATGACTCATTTTACCCTATATATCATGGGATAAAATAAGTCACTACTGGGGTAAAATGAGTCATGCTTTAAAAGATTTAATTTCACAATTCATTAAATAGTTTTGTACCTTTGTTCATTAATGAGAAAACAATTAGTATATAAACATTTCTGGAAAGTAATATTGTCCTCTTGATTGATCTCAGTTCCAGGAATGTCTAGCACTGTTTACGATGCATCATACTTCCAAACATTATCTTTCTCCGGAAGCAAAAAACTTTGTTTTAAATTTCATTGGACATTGTGGAGAAGAATGATGGCACGAAAATATACTTTTTTGACATTTTCCCCCAAAACTTAACTTGTTCCCACTTTCCAACTTTTAAAGGTTGCTATCAATGCACTTTAATTCAGTAATAATTTTTTTTTAAAGAAAATGTTTATTAATTATTTAGTATTGTGTCTTCGTGTCTGTTTAATTGTTTTTTTATCTTTTCAGACTTACTCAGTATGCAATATTTTCAATATTGTCGAGCTTGGTAAAATTTCACAAGTTTATTTATGCATGTGCGTAGTTTTCTCTTCTGGCATCTTTTAAAGATTCTTCTTTACTTTTGTTTATTGTATATATGAGAGTGTGCTTATAATAGAAGTTTTAATATGCATAAAATAAAACACATGCTTGACTCACCTTGCTTCAATATCCAAGAAACAGCCTCACTTGTTGTTGAGATCTTAGATGTTAATGCTGTTTCGTCAACTGCATTATTTGAATTCAGCTCTGCAGAATGTTTTTCTATGATTTGGTTGCCCAGGTTCTCTCTTTGGGAAAAATACCGTATTACCCCGCATTAGCCGGCATGCCGGAAAATTCGAATTTTCCGGCATGCCGGATAATTTGAGGCTTATTTTCCAACAAAATTCTCAGTTCAGTTTCAATCAAAAAGCAAACCACTTTGAGAAAAAAAAAATAAATCTCGAAAGTAACCTCTTTTTCAAAATCAAACCAATAATAAAATTAATATTTGTTTGTTATTAATTATGGTTCATTAGTTACGGATCTAGTTATATGCGAATTAAATAATGGATTCAAAAGCAATCATTGTCACAGCGATTCGTTCATACTTGTTTTAATAAATTATTTTTAGTTCCTTTTAGAGAGGAACGTTTATTTTTTATTTATTGAATAGCTGTAGTAACTTCTTTGTGCAACTGATATATTTAAATTTTAGGACTACAAATGTTTGTTTAGTTTTTATTTAATTTTTATAAAATAATTCATTGAGATTTTATTGCCATAACAGAAATGGTATTATTAATTAATATTTTCAAAATTAAACTGTTTATAAGATGATATATATAACATATATTTAAGTTGAATATACATTTATTATTGTAGTAGTAAATCAATTTTTTTTCTAACCTCGAATTTTCCGGCATGCCGGAAAGGACCAGACAATGGTTACTGAAAATCTGGTGACCCTTGAATTTTGCGGCATGCCGGCTAATGCGGGGTAATACGGTAAGTCACTTTTGCTTAACTTCCTAACAGCATTACCTGAAGAAAGTTCATTGAACAAAAGCTATGCTCTTAGTTTAGGCTTTTTGATTTAAGTTAAATTAATTATTTTGCACTGTTAAGTTTATATATTTGAGTATCAAAAGAATAACAAAGCACATTACCTGTTTTAGATTAGTACATACATAAATGACAACAAAACAAGAGTTAGTAAGCAAAAAAATTATTATTATTATTATTATTAAACAATTAGATCTTTAGTTAAAATTAATTCACTTTGTGCAGAAGATGAATAAATGTAAAAAACAACGTTTTAAAAGCACAAGTAGGTAAAATTTTTAAAAGAGGCGTACATGTTTTAAAGGCCCTAGCCTCCTTCGTCAGTGCTAAGTAGTTGTGCTTTTAAAATGTCGTTTTTTGCTTTTATTCATAGATCTTTAGTATTTGCTAAGCCAAACTTAATGCGAAACATGACCCATTTTACCCCATACATGCTTTATTACCCTAAAAAAATCATTTTCGCTATTTTTTCTTCAACATTTTAGGAAGTTATTTCTGAAAATGTACTCTATGCAGTAGGTTAAAAACTTAAACTGTATTTCTATTTAGTTTTCTTTAAATCAAAAGTTTTTAAGATGAAAAGAATCAAGCTTCTGTAAAAAAAAAAAAAAAAAAAAAAAAAAAAAAAAAAAAAAAAAAAAACCACTTAATCGCAAGTATCTGTCACTTTAGAGTAAAAGTTGCCCTTTATTTTGCATATAAAATGTTGCCTGGTCTTAATAATACATATAAATGGCAACGCAGAAAAAAAATATTATTTGCAAATTTTTTAAAGAATTTTCTAAAAAACCTGACCCATTTTACCCCACCCGACCCTATAATTTTCTCTCGAGAATGAAATGATAGAAAAAGAAATAAAGCATGAAATAAAATCCATAGCATACACAAAAATCTACGCCCGCATATTTTAGGTCAATATATATCTTGAGAATAAAATAATAGCTCACACTCCACTATTAAAACAATTTTGTCCAGTCGTAATTTCCTCTTCTGTAAAAAGATCTGAAATACGAAAAATGTATATGCTTGAAGTGTATGTTAGACGTTTTCCTTTTAAACTCTTGCTCAACTTTCTTGTGAAAATTCCAATATCAGTCAAAACTTACTTTTTAACTAACAAACAATGTGTGCGCAATAAATCATTACAATCAACTTAGAAATTATCCTTTTCTTGGGACACTCTCATGTTCATGCAAGACATAAGCACCTCCTCTTCCCACCACATCCAAAAAATACCCTTGGGGTACTTAATTACAAATACAAAAGATGACGACCAGCTACAGGCTCTAGGCCCAATTGATTATTATTCGAGCCCAATTAATTATTAAAGCTTGACTACAGAAATATAACAGGTGACCTTTATGTGGAAACACTAAGTTTCATTTTACAGTAAGAGCATCAATGAGAACACTAAGCAGCACACTTTAATGAACTAATTAAGTAAAAGTTAATTTTCTCATGAATCCCACCAGTTTTAAAATGAAGTGGTCTATTTCTGCCTCAAGGTCACATGCTATCTCTTCGTGGTTAAGTTATACTAGGGTTGGGCATTTTGCAAACACTAGTCAAATTGGCTGGATTTCGGAAAACAAACTATAAATAATATCATTTTGTGTATAATACAATTCAGACTAAAATCAAAAACATTAATTAGAAATTTCATTAATAACTAATCATTAATTTGATAGCTAAATTTTTTAAAAATAATTCTCAAAAAACTCTAAATAGATTTGGAATGTTTCAAATCTTATATCTGATATGAAAATATGGAAAAAAATATCTTGGTGTAGAAAATTCAATTGAATTTGATGAGAGTCAACCATTTTATGAAAATATTTAAATTATTAACGTTACCTATAGTTTAATAAGACTAAATTAGTTTCACTAGAGCAACAGACAGACTCATATTAAACTATTTTTTTATATAGTATATTTTAACTATAGTTCGTTTCTTCCATTTTTTATTATTCTGATAGCATAGCAAATCTGGCATTACTTATGTTAAAAGATAACTGAAATATTAGAATTTGTTCTTAGCTCAACCACTAATACAGCCAGAATTTACCTATAACGGGGGTAAAAGTCCTTACATGTACATTAAACTATTACTACTGGCAATATGTGTCAAAACCATAGGCGGCTAGTACAGGGGGGTAACTGTCATCTCTTTCAAAAGGAGATGGAGCATTGCCCCTCCACTTTTCTAAGTTTAAAGTTATCGATCAATTGGAAAATGTTAGTATTGGTAGTTTCACGTGTTTGAAGAAAGAGAAGGATATATTGACTTAATAAGTATGTTTTATATTTTTCTCATGTCATTTCAAAACATAAAAATGTAACTTTGAATTAAAAGGAGGGAGTCCGTTGTTGTCTTGTCCCAATTTTTGCAGCCACATTCTAATTTTTTTTTTTTTTTTTGAGAAGGTCACTTGATCAGTAATGACATTTAGATCAAGTAATTTTCAAAAAAAAAAAAAAAAAAGAAACAGAACTATAAGGGCACCACCCATCTGACTCCCTCTACCTCTTGGTCTAACTCCATACTTTTTTGGTACACCAGCCGCCTATGCAGAGACCGCGCTAAGCATTCGCCATCTCGCCAAATGCGATAAAATAGAAAATTTGGCGAAAAAAATTCTGATTTGGCTAAAGTGTTGATGAATGGAAAATTGCCAGAAATTTTCACTCAGAGAAAAAATACATGTATTACATTAAAAAAAAACAAATAATTAAAATTATTTGGCTAAAATGATCGAAGTTTGGCTAAGAATTTTGAAATTTGGCTAATTTACTGGTTAACAACTTAAAATCCTTAGCGCGGTCCCTGCTATGGTTAAAACAAAGGGTTCTGGGGCGTTGACCCAATCCTCCTTCGCTATGCTCCCAAGTATGAGCGCTGCTTAATAGTCAAACCATAGCCTTTAAATCAAAGCCAGTGAGTTATTTTATTGTCAATTACTCTATCCCTTCTAATACATTCACCAAAAAAAGTATTTTGTTAAGAGAGTACAAACTATATACTTAACATGCACATTCCTGTTTCAATGATGCATTGGAAATTCAAAGTTGAAAAATACTTTGTAATAAAAATTCATTAGCTTCTCTGTAAATAAAGCTAGCTATTTTTGCCATTTTGGCAAAAAGGCATTTTTACTTGGACAGTTGAGTCACCTTCAGCAAAAACGTACCAATCCTAAGTTATACCTTCTCCTAATGATGAAGAAATGTATTAAAAAATTGTCCAGAGGCCTGAATCATTCAACTTGGTTCTGAAATAACTTCGGAAGTCAAAAATATTTCACGCAAGATGTGAAATTTATTCCACGAAACCTTTTGAGGAATCAACTACGCTAAAGATATCTACTTGATTCAGAAATATTGTCCAGAAGTGAAATTCGGGAGAAGTTTGCCGGATTCAGAAACATAAAAAAAAGTAAACCCCATTTGACTGTCAGAACTACTTAATATCCAAGAACTTTACCAGCAAAAATTATTCCAATTATGTTTAACATATAATAAGACATTCTTTTTGTAAGCATGTAGCGTACAATAAGACGAATGCAGTTGAATAAAAAAATCAATTTCAAAATATTTTAGAATGAAAAAATATTTGTGTTCTTTATACATTTGACGTCAATACAATGTTTCTTTTGCCATTATTATATGCAGTAATGATTAAATGGTTAAAAGGTACACTGCACCTGAGTTAAATGCTAAACCAATATCAACAAAACTCCAATACCACTTAAAATACGCAAAATGTATTCTTAATTTGAGAATTAAACAACTTTAACTTATTGTGTGTGAGACAAAGATTTTAAAAAGAATCATAACAGAATATAGACAAAGGACACAGAAACATAACCAAATGAGATGTATATTTAAGTTTGAACCAATACAGATCTTCACTTTTACACTATTTCCAGGAAAAAGCTTAATTTGTATACAAATTATTTTTTGTTAAAAGGAAAGTTATAAAATTTTAAAACATTTCATTGGTACAAAGTTATATTTTCTTTTTAACATAGTGCTGATCAACTATCATGCACATTTGGTAATTTGTTACATTAATTACAATAAAATATCACAACAAATTTGATGCACATTTTTAACATATTTGATAGGCATCGCATATTATAAAATTCCATAAACAATTAATGTTATATCAGGCATAATTTAGGTCAACCTCATTCCAATAAGAAACATTACTTGGACTTGAAGCCTCTTAGTTGTGAAGGTTTTTAGAAATAATCAGAAACTTGTGTAGTATTAGCAAGCATTTTTCACTGAAATTAATTTTAACATTTCTCCCATATAAGAACCACAAACAATTCTCACTGCTGATTACCTCCCTATTCAATTTCACGAAAAAAATATGGCATTTAATATATTTTTCAACTACGAGAGAGAAAAATACTTGCGGTACTTTTAAGGGAAAAAAGATTCACCGGTTTCGGTTCTTTTTTAAAATTCTACCGTCAAATAATATTGTCATTCATCAAATTCTTGAACATCAATTTCATTTTCATCGAAAGTTTCACTAGCAACAGGATCTGGTCGAGATTGGTTCAACTGATGTAAAAATGAGCACAATAACTTTTTGTTAAGATGATCAGTTTGACTTCTCTCAAAATTTTCAGCATTGAGCTCGTAAGGGGGTTCCTCGTCAACATTTGAGTGATTTATCTCCTCCGTGTTACATTCAGGTTCAGAACTGTCACTATTATCAGGCGATAGTTCAACTGCGCCGTTTGACTGATGCTCAGTGTGATTCATTTCTTGATTTTATTGCTATACAATGCAATAATTTACCGAATTAAACTCTAAAACTTCTTTTTTTTCGTAATCAGAACTATAACCAAAACAATTTTATATAAAATAAATGAAAGTTTTCGTAAGAGGCGTGGATATTCACAGCGGTAAATAGCAGATTTTGTAGGAGAAGTGGAAGTAGTTTATAAATCGAAGTTTAGATCTTGCTTGTGTTCGAATAGAGCTACTGGTTAACACATTACCGGATAACCGATCGTAAATTTAAAACTCAATGTAAGGGCCGAATTCAAGCGAAACACCATTGCAATCGCTTCGAGGATATCGCAACTGCAATCGCTACTGGAAGTCGAATTACGATAGAATAGCATCTTGTAGCGATTGTAATGTATCACTTGAATCCAAATTTGGGAATTTGTGATTGCATTGGTGAGTTGCGATCGTTCGTGTTTCACTTGAATTCCGGCCTTACCCAGGAAGCATAAATTAGGCCGGCTTATCCGACATTTTGGTTCCAAGACGGCTTTGGATCCAGCCTCGTTTAAAGTGTTTGGAAATTCGTTAGTTTAATCAATGGAAGCTATGTCGTCAAAATACGCCACATTGAGTAAATCTAGAAAGATAACTGAATTCTCAAATTAATACTAGCTTATGAGGAAATATTTCCGGTAAAGAAACCTATTTTCATCCTTATTGCTTGTCTACAATTTAAATGAATGAAATATCCTCGTGTTATTAGTTGGAACAGTTAAACTTCAATTAGGTCAGCCATCTGAAGTTTATATATATAGCACCAGTTTTCTTCAACGCGGTTTTTGTACACATACTAGTGGAACCACACGTGTCTTTTTGGAACCAAAATGTCGGATAAGTCAGCTCCCCTATATAGGGGCCTTAGCATAAATAACCTTTAAACGTTTTATAAATGTTTTTAAGCGGTTGTTACAACGTTAATAACCATTTTACAACCTTTAAAAAACCAAGTGTGCTACTTTGGTAGTAATTTATTTATGTTTTAAAAGTGCTTATAGCTTATACTTGCCTTTCAAACGACATTACTTCTGCCGCAAACAATATAATAGGCAACTTCAACAGATAATTATGATAAATGCAGTAGTGATGAACCAACTATCACTCCTGCAACATGAAGTGGAGGAGTCCTCATACTGAAAAATTGATATTTGCCTGACTGCTAAAAAGGGACGCTAGGCATTAATGGGTTAAAAGGATGTCGTGGAGCAACGGGACTCGTTTTGATCGCTGCTCTGGGGGAGTATAGCAGACGAAAATCCGGTTCTCTAGTTTTGTGTCTATTAACACTCGTATCTTTTCCGAATAAAAACTATTATTTCTGTCTTAATACGCGTATCTTAATAAGCGCATTTTTCTGATTTAAAGCATCAAAGAGCTTCTCATAAAAAAAATAGGCTACATTCTTTTCCCACCCAAGGCCGTAGCCAGAGGGGGGGAGGGGTCAGACCCCCCCCCCCCCGAAATTTTCAAACCTCAAAAGTTTTTAAAAAGTATTCAACTAAAAATAAATTTTTTTTTTCAAGGTTTGATTTCAAGGCTTGATGGTCGGAGGTCCCCCCCCCCCACCCCACCCTCTCGAAGTTGTGACGGGTCTGAGGTTTTTGATGACATAAAGAAAAATTAGAATAATAGAAATAAAAAAATCATTTGAATAAACTTGAATAGTTCTACTCACTATTTCGCCAAAGGAGTTTTTTTTCTATCTTTTCAACTCAAAACTTAAATTATTCCGCTTCTCCTGCTGGTCTATAATCTTTAACGGGGTAACAAAATTTATGGCCCTTGTCGTTGAGATTCTTTTATCATGGAAAAAGAAAGAAGATCCTCTCCTTTACGCCATAAAACAAGTGTGTGGTCCCCTTTTGGGCTTACTGTGAACAAATTAGCAAAAAGTATACGAATTTTTGAAAACTTCTATCTCTTAACATATTGATCATAGTAATAACAGATACAGATGTTTAAATCAGTTATTGTTATTATCAATGGAGAGGTGATGAGTTAATGAAAATGCATTCTTTGTTTTCTGGGTGCGAAGTGTTTTGTACTATATTTTCCGACCCCTATAGCACATAGCAATTTATCGTCGCACTCCTCTTTCCTTCGGTCCCACGGATCCCACGTCACCAAGTCGCAGAGAAGGAGGGCAGCAGGATGTAAACTCCATGGGTCAACATCCCAGGAGAGCGATCTAGAAAAGTAGTCCAGAGTATAGCCCAGAGCAGGGATATGAAAGAAATTCTCTGCCGACGGGAGGCAGACACTTTCTGCCCCCATTCTCTTCCTTGCATTTACCATTGATGAGAGGGGCTTGATTTACCAAGAAGTCCATGAGGCTCGGCCTAGAGCCGTAGGGTCCTTACCTTGGGAGGGGGGAGCAAAATCAAAGACGAAATAGTAAATTATAACAAAGTATGATTTTAATATGGAAATCATGAAGTTGAAAATCAAAGTTTGTGGTTTCAACTCTACAGTACTTCGATACGCTTTTCAATGGGGCCCATCCAGATATTCAGAGCCCGATTTAGAAATTTAAGGTCTGCCCTATACTGTCCTAAAGTTCCTAAATTGGACACTGATAGTGGAAAACTAAAATTCACGGGCCCCTCCAGGGGTGCCCATCCCCCCCAAGCTCAATGGCGCAAATTCCCCCCCAAAATTTTTCACAACCCTTTTGTGCTATTTATTTTTTTATTTCAACCTCTCTTTTTTATTATTTTTATTTTTTAAATGATATTTATTTATTTTTAAAATATTATTTATTTATTTTAAATGTTGTTTATTTATTTTTTTAAATATTTATTTATTTTTTATATATTATTGATTTTTTAGAAGTACTAATTATGCGCAGAATAGAATAGCTTTTTTCCTCTTCCAGACATTCCAAGCACACACACAAACACAAAATAAATAAATAAATAAATAAAATAAATAATAATAAAGAATTAAAAGAAATAATTTAAATAAAAAAATAAATTTATGAATAATTTTTATTTGAAAAAATCAGAAAATAATTTAAATTAATAAAATAAATAATTAAATAATTTAAATAAATAAATTAGTTTTAAAAAATCCCCCCCAAAAATTTTGATGGCGCAACTTGCGCCATAATCCCCCCCTGTGGGCACCCCTGGGCCCCTCTAACTTAGCGAGTCCAGGGGCCATGCCCAGGGGCCATGCCCAGACTGCCCTCCCCTTTCGCAGGGCCAGGCCAAGATGAGAAATTTTTTGATGAGAACTAGAACTATTTTGAAGGGCCTATATGACAGCCCCTCAAACCCATTTGGTCAAACCAATATCCTATATGTTGTGGGGACCTGTATACTACGTATTGTTGTGGAAAACATCTATATTCTAGCACGTATAGAGATTTATATCTACGAAAATGTTTCGTTGAGTAAAAGGCCCGATTAACTTTTGTGCCCCGAACGAGGAAACATTTTGAGTTTCCCTCCAATAACTGGCTTACCTGCGAACCAGGCCGAACATTATTATTTTTTCCAGGGGGGTGGGGGAGGGTATTCACTCAATACAAATTACCAAAAAACATCGCCCCTACATGCAAATGCATTAGATAGGGGGAAATGGGCATGATCGGGAGAAATTTGTTTCTGAACTGATTTCAAAGAAAGTAAAATTAAAACCATAGTCAGACTCCCGTGTTCAACTCCTATTGTAATGAATAAATTTCAAAATACTTACTAAAATGAAAAATATTATTGGATTTTAACAAATGACCTCTAAAAACTTTAATACAGTCTCAAAAGCAGGATGGATTTTACTGTAGATATTCCCTTTGCAATTCAAAGTTCCTTTCTTGTGAAATAAGATGAGGAAAAAAAAAACATTTTTGTGGTATTTTCAGTTTTTAATTTTCATGAAATTTATCAATCCACCCAGTAAATAACCGACCGTTAATTTTTCGCTCTAAAAAGTGAAGGGCAGGGCCCCTTTACTTTCGGAAGTGAAGGGAAGCAGCTACCCCCTTGCCCCCCCCCCCCTCCTCCGTACAAGCAGCCTATGCTCCCATTGCGTCATAAGACTTGTAACCTCTTGTTTATTTTTTTTTTCAAACAAACTTTCTTCACTTCGAACCCCCCCTCCCCCCCCCGAAAAGAAATCCTGGCTATGGCCTTATTCCCACTCCTTTTCTCAGAACTTTCATGTAATCCTAAGCCGATGCAAACCCTACGCATATACATTATGTATATGCGTATACAAGTTATTATTAAATAAAACTAAAATATCTTTAGCACTACTAACACTGAATACAGGGCCGTAATTTCAAGTTTTTCTAGGGGGGGGGGCAAAGGGTCTAAACACAATGCAATTTCATCGGAAAACATAAAAAAACCACGCCCACTTATATGTTTATACATTGTTTTCTCAAAGCCAAAAGTAATACATGAAATATTATTTTTAATACTAAAGGCTCAATTATGTTACATGTTGATGTGTAATAATTGCATGTAAATTTAAGTGCGGAAATTCAGTAGTTTTGAAAATCAGAGGGAAACCGATGATGATCACAGCGCATTCCTATGTAAAAGCGTATTTTTTATTTTTTTTTAAACTATATTTTAAAATTATTAATGATTTTACGTGTCCGTGTAAGCACAACGTTCGTGCCAACTGAAATCGAAAATGAACACGTTAAAAGGCTTTTCTCTATTGATGTTTTGTTCGTTCACTCTGTTCAACATCAACTAAGCATTAATAATTGCGAAGTCTCACAAACGGTAGAAGAGCCAAAAGTCACTTTTGGGTCCGTTTTATTTTATACCTTCCAAAAAGAGAAAGAAGCTAGCGCGAAACATAAACAACGCACATACTTCATGAACTACAGAGATGAATCGAAGTGTTCTCTGGCTGCTAACTGCATGATGTTGCCAAATGGCTGCAGACATGTATTATGTCGTAGATTTTTTTCATATAATTATTTTGATGCAGAACGCATCTTAAACGAAAGATAACTGTTTATTTTATTCATGTTATTTTTTTAAAAGACAAAGAAAAATATTTCATTGTAAAAAATAATTTCAAAACTTGGTAGTTCAAGTGATTTTAAAAGCTATCCATAAAAATGGTGATAATTGCTTTCAATATACCCAATACTTGCTTTTTATACATTGAGTTGCCTTATTACTACATTCTGCTATTCATAAGGAGGTCAAATTGTCCATGTATCCAATTGGCAACACCATGCAGTGTAGGGTTAAAAGAGCTCCACTTTCGAGTCAGCTGAATATTTTTTATCTTTTCTATAGGAAAGTTTCAGCCGGGACGGTATTACTTTTATGAGTTCGCGGCGGGGGTTAGACTTAATTTAAGCTACGCACTATTTTCTGCGTCAGCTGAAGGGTTTTCCAGCCACATATAGCCAGCTGAATATTTTTTCTGTTTTAAGTATTGTTCAAACTATAACGTACTAAATTTTCAATCGATTTGGAATGACTGAAAAAAAAAATTTTTTTTGACATGTTTATGCAGTCAGCTGAGGTATAATCCACTACTTTCGAGCCAGCTGAAATTTTTTTTTAAATTTTCCCCAGGATATAATTTAAATTATAAACGAAGTTTCAGCCGGGATGGTATCACTTATATGAGCTCGCGATTCGCGGCGTTCAGACTTGATTTACGTGACGCACTATTTATCGCGTTAGCTGAAGGGTTTTCCATCCACATACAGCCAGCTGAATATTTGTTCTGTTTTAAGTATTATTCAAACTATATCTTACTAAATTTCCAATCGATATGAAATGACTAAAAAAAAATTTTTTTTTGACACGTTTTTGCAGTCAGCTGACGTATAATCCACCACTTTCGAACCAGCTGAATATTTTTTTTTCTTTTCTACAGGAAAAAGTTTAAATAAAAAGCGGAGTTTCAGCCGATATGATTTCACTTATTATTATTTATTTTAACACACTTGGTAGGCTGCAATTGCCTAACCCACCCACGGTACCCCAACTGAAGTCCACGAGGCTTCATAAAATCATCATATTTACAGAAATGAAAATTAGTCGATATGAAATTGGTCACCAAAATCTGTCACTGGCTCCCGGATTATAAATCCGGAACTGAGTAGCAACTATATTTTGATTCCACCACCGGGAAAGAGATTGAAAGAAACGTGCCCCTTCTAGCTCGGTAGACCCGGCTTCTACTTCTTTTCGAAGTGTTTATTTGTATAAATTATATTTGTCAGCCTTTTGGCTTTTCGTGTCGCTTATCTTTACATTAATTAATTAATATACCTTTTCATTTTTTGCACACATTTTTGACTAATTTCACTTCATTTTATTTCATTCTGTTTTCTTTCTGCTGTTTTTCTGTGTGTTGCAATTGCTTTGGTACATAAGTTTCCTATTTGTAAATTTATTGCTAATTTATTCATACGTGGTTTCATTCATTTGACAGTGTTTATTATCTTTCGGATTTTTTGGAAATTTATTTCTTAAAATTTTTTTCTTGATGGTTTCATGTAATAAATTTCGGCTCTAAGTATTGTCTTGTTTGTTTTGTTAATATCCAGTTTTTGCTATTTATACTGTCTTTTGTTCCTCCGTGTTGCTTTTATCGGATGATTCTTCATCCTAAAGCTCACACTTCTTGCATTGAAAAAGGGGTTCCTTGTAGCCCGAAACACGTGTCTGCAGTATCCCTGCTTATTTGTGCCTCCTTGACGTTGTATTTTTCTCTACAACTAATTACACTTTATTTTAAATTTCTTGCTGGGGAGTACAGTTAAGGAGCATAGTATTATTTTAAATACTCATTTTCTGACTGACAAGAAAAAAGGGGGACTGAAGGAAAGAGAGAGAAACGTAATTTGCTGACTAATATATCTGCATCTGCTGAAAAATGTTTAATTTTAAGATTTCTTTTAAAAGGAATGAAGATTTTTTCTTCAAACTATAAGCTTTTTCTAATTGAAATGCCATTATTTTCTCAAAACGTCTTGAGTAAAGCGCACGGGCCCTCTGCACCACTGCCTGATTGCATCACTTCCTGGTGCCATCAAACAAATTATTATTATTATTATTATTATCAATGATTACTTATTTATTTAGGTGTTTCCAGCTAGAAGTATGTAAATTATTTGCGAGTAAACTTAACACGAATAATAATAACTGCTTTATTTTTCGAAAAATCCTGATTTTTATTTATTATTTTTTTGGCGGAGAGGGGAGCAAGACCCTTTGGGCCACTCCCTTATTTACACCCTTGAAATTAATGTAACTCCTACCGAATAACTAATTTTGAAAACATTCTCTCCCGATTTTTTTTTTGGGGGGGGAGCATCCTCTGCATCTCCCTTATATATATTATAATATATAATCCTTGCCTCTATACCCTTGGTATAGAGGCAAGGATTGGAAGATCGGACACTAAGGATTGGAGGATCGGACACTAAAATTGAAAACTCAAACCCTCATTTAGCCATTATTTTTTGGGATGGATATGAATATTTTAAATTGCTAAGTCATTTCTAGTTCTCCTTTTCTTTTCATTCTTTTTTTTTTTTTTTTCATTTTGAGAAAACAATCGGAATAGTGAAAAAAGAGAGAAAGAACACGTCTGTAAAGCATACCGTAAAATGGGGTGTATAGGAACAGCGGGGTCAATCGGAACAAAACTTCCCGACCGTACAAAGAAATTCTTCAGAAATATACTATTGAGTATTTTTCGCCATTAAATTTTTTTTTAGAAAGGCAAGATCATAGGAAGTAGGAAAAAATTACTTTTGTCAATCTGGAAACGCTATTGGCTTCTAAGGAGGGCTGTACGTGGAATGCTAGAAAACATCACATTTTCATAGACTGCAAAACTTCATATGCAAGAACAAACCTTCTTATATTTTAAACCTAAGAGTGGTATGTTTCAATTATACATGTATCTGAACAACAGAATACCACATTAGAATTCACATTTTTTATAAATTGTGTCTTAAAAATGAAGAATTCTGAAAAATGCCATAGGAAAAAAAATTGCGGGGTGAATCGGAACACTTTGTTCTGTTGTTCCAATTCAAAGTTATTTGAAGGAAACTGTTTGAAAAATCAAGATACTAACCCCAATTCTTCTATTCAAGACAAGGACAAGGATTTATTACTGTTTATCCCTTCTCGTGAGCAACTAGATCTTAGAATGACAAAAAGTTGCAGATTTCAAAAAATTTTCTCTCCAGGAGACTTCTTTTTACTTAATATACGCGGGGGAAAGTCATATAGACTTTATATAGCAAAAGGCCAGTACACAGACAGTCATGAATAAGCGTTAAAATCTTTCAGGACAATCCCCGAAACCCAGAGATTTCAAGAATCTAAAGAAAAGGCAGAGTTCATCCCAGAAGATGCTATGAAAAAACTTAAGCCAAGTCACAATTGCTAGTTTTAAGGACAAGTACATATTTGTGGACGACATGAGTGACTTTCATTCATGTTAAATCTTTGTATTTCAATTCAAAAGCATTTCTTAAAATTACTTTTCATTTTTCATAAGTTCAAAATTATTTTGATTTTTGACAAATTATTAACGTTTACTGGTATTGAAATTATACTTTTATTTGACAGTAATTATCTGTTCTTATTCTCCCCCATCAACATTACTCATGTTTGTGAGACCTATTACAGGTTAAATGGAAAAAAATAAAATTTTTAACATGTGTTCCGATTGACCCCTATCAGCGGGGTGATTCGGAACACCCATAATTTCCTATATATTTTAATAATAACTACTCAAAATGTTTTGTCTTTGCTTGGAATATCAAAAGTAAAGCAAGACCGAAGTTTTTACCCAGAAAACCAAATTAAAAAAAAAATCTTTTAACTGCTTTTTTTGCAGTCAAAGCTGAAAAGTGTTCCGATTCACTTTTCGGCTGAAATGTGACCGGCACCATTTTACGGTATTTATTTAAAAAAAAAAAAAAAAAAAAAAAAAAAAAAAAAAAACTCAAAATATCATTAAGACTGGTGAATATCGGTCGAGTCGCTGAAATTCGCATTTTAAATAAATGGCACAAAGGTACGTAGATCATTTTATTCATTATCATCGAGGGCTACAGTGGTCGTTACAACGTTTGAAAACCAATAATAAAGATGAAGTAGTTCAGAGTCTCGCCCCGAGAAAAGATTAATTAAATTAAAAAAATAAACATACAGAGAATATCAGCCTAGAATGAATTATTTTCCCTCATTGTTAGTATTGAATATAGAATAATATCAATAAAACAAAGACAAGTTCATTTTCTATATCTAAATAAATCAATAAAATATGCTAAAATTGGAAAAAAAATTACAATTGACGTTTCTATTATGGCTCTCATAACTCGGTAGAAAGTCTGATAAATAGAGCGATCCAGAGCAGTTAGGCTGCCACGCCTAGTCCAACGCTTAGTTAGCCCATCCCCGCTCTTTTGGATATTAAAAAATGCCAAAAAACATCGAACATGCCACTTTTTTTTTATAACCTTCATTGACCTTGCGACAACGGCTTGCCACAATTTTTTCAATCATTATATAAAGTTTGAACGCTCTATACTACAGGCAAAAAAAGAAAAAAAGAATTTGGATGCAAACTCTTCGTGGAAAGAGTTGTTGCTGATAGCAATCTCCATGTCTTAAGAATCCGCTTAATTTCTGAAATTGCACATTAACTTTTAAAGGCCCATAAAAATGAACAACTGAACTCCACATCGAAAAATTCTAAATGTGGTCTTTTAATAATATAATCTAGCTGGTAATTTTATTGGAGAAAATCTGAGATGTCATGAATTACAGGCATGACACTCTCTCAATTTCTGCTCTTATGCAAAAGAAGTTACAAAACGATATAGCTGTCACTAGGTGCAGTCAGAATTTAGAAGGACAGTTGATCACAAGTGTTTATATGCATGTAAAATACCATACTAAGATCAGTATTTTGACTTTTAACCAAAGACTCTGTAGTGAATTTGTTGCCTCGTTGCCTGCCTCCTATCTGCATCATAACATTGGCTGTGGAAAGTAAACAGAAAGGAATAATTTGATATCCTTTATAAAAACAAACCAGGTAATACCTGTAAATGAGGGCATTGACAAAAAACAATCAAAAACCCTCTCTTTACAAAATCTGAGGCACGGGCCTGAAAACTAACATATATGCCTCCACAGGCTTCCGATAATTTTCACAGATGCAATTGTTTTGTATTTCATACAAATTTAAATGCCAGTGCAGTGGCGTAATCTAGGGGGTCATAGGGGGCAAGTGCCCCCCTACTTTTTTTGGTCCAGGGGCAGTTATTATTTTGCCCCCTTAGTTTTTAAGGGAAAATTTTTTTTTAATTGTTTGTCAAATGATGCATACCTTATTTTCAAACGAGAAAAAATCTAATTTCCTAAATGTAACCATTGTAGGAAAAGACGGGACACAATACAATACAATACAATACAAATGCGACGACCAGCAGCAGGCACTGGGCCCAACTGGGCTGGTCCTACTCAAATTAAAGACCCCAATGAAGATCAATGGCCCTCTTAAAGCTATCTACTCCATTGCTCCTTACCGCCTCTTCCAGTATACTGTTCCAAGTTCCCACTTTTTTAACACAGAGACAGTCTCGGTACAAGGAAGCAACCTCTCTTCCTGATAGCAAGCCCCCACCCTCTTTTCCTTGGAAACTGCTTTTAAGCAATAAATAGGGTCTGATTTTATCCATAAGACCTTCCTAGACACACATGGTCAAACAAGGGGCCCTGAAAGGACAAAATCTGTTTAATTTACGTTGCTTAAGGTATCTTTGAAAAAAGCAATTTGAACGAAAAAAGATGATAAAATTGCATAATAAAACAATACTTGTAGCTGATACTTGAAAGTTTTTTGGAAATTTAATTGATGTTTTTCTTTTTCAATTTCTTTTTATTATTTTGTAAAGAAACATTTACATAACATTTTTTAAAATAAATGCTACAGTACAGTCCCCCCCTCCCCCCTCGACTCTGATTCAGATTAGCCTTCTCTCTGTTTTTACTTCCCTTTTTTTTTAATTGCAACACTGACAATCCGCTGTAGTTATTTAGATGTAGCCGAAGCCCGGAATACAGTTCTGATTCCATTGATTCTACAGTTTAAGCTGACCTACGCTGGCATGATTCCCTTGAGAGCCGGCTCCCGAGTTAACGCTCAAGGTGGTGTTTCAGCTTTGACGGTGCCTTGGATCCTTGATGGTTTCGTGGAAGTCAGTCCCTTTAAAGTTGTGAGAAGGACTTGAAGCTTATCTTGGTATAAAGAGTTAAGATAGTGTTCTTTAACATCTGTCATTATTTATGGAGCTATTGGCTATTATTAGTTTCTTCCACTATTATATGGATCAGACTAAGATCTAGATCAGACCACCATTGGAAGGCGTATGGGAATGTCTAACCCTTTCCCACGACTTTTTCACTCAAGTTATGAATAACTGGACGCTGCAGACAACAAAAATTTCTCATGAATGGAAAGGTACAGCTACTTGACTTTGTCGGATTACCTTTGTCGGGTTATTTCTATAGGTAATCCGGTAACCTTTAGTACTTCATTTATCACTTCACAATATGTACGTGTGTTGTCGGATTGCCTTTGTCAGTTGTCGGATTATTAATTAAGTTAATTTTTATTGCTTTACTATGCATGTGTGTGGTATACCGCAAAACTAGGAGGCGTGTACAGAGGCGTGTCTGTCTCCGGTTAATTAGCAAATAGAATGTCTAGTCTATCTGAGCATCTGTCACAGCAACATATATCCCACCAATCGAAAAAATTGTCCTTAAAAAGATGCACGCCTACACCTTGAGCCCCTGTTAGTTAGGATACGCTGATGAAACTAATTTTGAATTTTGATTGGAAAAAGAGTCCACTTGTTGATTCGGTTCTACAAGGGTATAGGGCACGTCAAGCCACTAGTCAATTCTAGAGTTTAGAGTTGCAGTGTCAGAAGATCCATCTCCAGTTTCCTCCAAGTTTGGCTAAGATAAAAAGTTACAAAGTAGAAGATAATAGATCTCTAACAAATAGGTTAGTCTTTCTACTTTTATCTCTTAACATTTTGTCTAAATATTTACAGTCACCAAAAATAAATTATAACAACATATTAAAAATGGTCAAGGAAACAAAAAGTGTCTTAAAAAATCTTAGAACAGATCAAGAGTTTGAAAATTTGTAGAAAACTACTTCCGATCTTTCTACAGCTATGGGATTTAAACCTCCTCACATTCAAAGACACAAGCGTGTGCCCCAGAAATTAGGAGGCGGAAATAAACAATCTACAACTACTCCGAAAAACCACTATAGAATCGAAAATTATTTTAAAGTTTTAGATGTAATTATTAATGAAATTGAGAAATTGTGGCGTTTTCAGATGTCTTGACAGAAAATGAACCTAGAATCCAAAGTTTGGAACTGATTTCCAATTTCTACGGTTTAAATTTAGAAGAAATCAAAGCTGAAGTTCAAATTTTTAATCGCATATTTAAAAGCTCAACAAAGACGGATAACTTGGAAAACAAAATCAAATACATTAAGTAACACGATATAAGAAATGGATTTATAAGTCTTCATACATTGTATAAAACTTTCTTATGCATACCAATGAACACCGCATCAAGTGAAAGAAGCTTTTCTTCATTAAAAAGACTCAAAACGTACCTGCGCTGCACAACAGGGCAAGAAAGATTATCAGACCTTGCGTTATTGAACATTGAAAGGGACATTATAATAGATAAAGATGCTGTCATCAATGCATTTTCTTCAAAGGCAGAGATGAAAGGAAGGCGCCTTACCCTTCATTAGTGCTTGGTTGAATATGTTTTTTTATTTTTTTTGTCAGATTTATACTTGTTTTCACGGTTAATATATTTAATTTGTAAATTTAAACTAATTTTTATTTCCTTTTTGCTGTTCGTTAATACATGTAACTTTTGATTACACATTTTATTTTATAGCTTTTGATATTCCTGACTTGTTGCGCACGTTATGACTCAGTGTATGTAAATTTGATTCTTAGAGCTGAGATTTTTTGTATAGCATGGATTAAAAAACCAGTAAGAACTGAGATTGATTTTAGAAATCGATAAGATTTCAAGACCTACCTGTTGAAAAAAAATGGAAAGAATAAATTTTTAGTTTAGGAATACGGAATGGTTGTTGCCAAACATATTGAGTTTTTCAGGACAATAAATTTTATTGGTTGAAATACAGTTTCGATTCGACGAGTTATTTCACATTCTATGTTTATCACCCAGCTTTTCAATTTTTTTGAATCTTAATTGATTCAGCTTTAACACTTTAAAGATGTTCGTTTCGAATCCTTGTGAAAGAAAATCTTTCTTCCAAATGTTACCATTGCTAATAAGACCTTTTGCTCCCAATCAATATCGCTTTTACTAATTTATGTTTCCTGAATTCATTAAGATTAGTAAATGTACTTCCAGAAGTTGACCGAATGAATGAAGAATGCCTATTTCACATGTGAAATTTTAGCAACTAATCCCTCTGTAGGTTTTCTTTAAGATGTACTCTCAGTAAAAGAGAGTAAGATGTACTCTTCTCGTCTCTGTTACCTTGTTCTGTTTTTAAAACATTTAACACATACTTTTCGTAAAAAGTTTTTCGATTTTTTGATTTTATTATTGTCATCATCATCATTATTATTACTATTTGTTTATTTATTTATTTTTATTATGATTATTTTATTATTATTATTATCATTTTTTTTTTGAAAAAGTTCATTTTGTATTATTTTAACTGAAGAAAAGAAACCCTTACAAAAAGTTTGCCCCCCCACTTTTCGAGGCCAAATTACGCCTATGCTGTACTTTTGCTCTCGTGTCATTTCTGTGCGTCAATGTTTTGTTTTGCAGTGAATGGTTGGGCAATAGGGTGTATCGAAAAAAAACCTTTTTTCGAATTTCAATTTACTAAGTTGATAAAAAGTTGCCCCTACCTACCCACATATTCCACAAAAAATTTCAGTCTAATCAGAAATTGTTTAGGTGTACCGCACAAGGCCTGAAATTTGTGAATTTCTTCAAAAATAGTATTTTTATCTAATTTTTTTTAAATATTAAGAATAAATATTAAAAATAATTCAAGTTGAAAAATGTATACAACAAAGTCGGAGGACAAAATTGGGTTTCAAAAAAAGTATATTAAACAACATTTAGATCTCCCACATTTATTCTAAACTTCCGTAATTTTCACCATAACTAGCATTTTACAAGGCTACGCGGCTTGGTTAGAAACTTGTTAATGACCGTGGAATCTAACTGAATTAACACTTGAAACTGGGAATCATCTGTGATTTATGTGGAGTAAAAAGTAAACTAATATAAACTATAAACAGAATCTAAGCCCCTCGTCACACAGTGCCCGCGTTCTACGGGGGCCCCGTGATGGTAAACGAAATACAGCTCCGCTAGCGTAGCTGCTATAGGATTGTAGAAGAACATATATCTTTGGTTGAGGAAACAGACTAAATATTTCGAACATAGTACTCCAGTAAATGGCCCAGGAAAAGAAATTGTAGCTTCAGTTTCACGATTTATGGAAAAAAAAGTTCTATTGATAAATAACATAAAAGCTATCGGTTGTGATGGCACATCAGTTAACACTGGAAAATCAAATGGTGCTATTAGACTTGCAGAAAAGGCTTTAGAACCCTCACTACAAGCCGTGGTATGTTTTCTTCATATTACCACTTGGAAAGTTAACGGTGGCTCTTGATAGGCCGACTACTGGACAAAATTCTTTTAGTTGACCTATTGGAGAATTCTTACGATATTGCTAAGATCACCCAGTCATGAACTTTAAGAAAATAGAACGCGTTTTGCCAGAAGTTGATGTCAAAGAAATGAGTCAAAAATACGTATGGGATGTGTCTAAAGCTGTAATGCGTGGCAAATGTTCTTAAAATTTTCGCAGAAAGGAACCCTGCAAGCTTGGTTTCCCATGCAAGATGGCTCACGATGGCAAACAGTTTTGAGGTTATACATCGCAACTAGTTCCAAGTTCAGAGTTAAATAAACTAGCAGAATTTATAATAAAGGTTTATGCTCTCTGCTTTTTCACAATCGAATCTCAGCGTAAAATTATTCATGCATCTAAGCATTTTTTTAAAATTATAGATTGCAGAAAGTATTTAGATACAAATCTCCAGAATGTTATCCGTTCCACATTATAAAGAAGCCATCTTGCATGGGAAAACCATCTTGCATGGGAGCTTGTGTTTGTGTTAATAAAGTCCAATTAAAATGAGTCAATAAGTTTTATTTTTCTTTGTTTCAAAACTTTTATATTTCTTTGTTTCAAAACTTTTATATTAGGCTTAAGAAACGAACTCTTCCTTTCTTACCAACCGTACAGCCAACCGTACAGCGAAATAATCAGAAAACGTCACTCAGGAAATGAAAAGAAAATCTTGCGAAAGTTTTAAAGATTAAAAAATAAATAAATAAAAAAACAACGTAATTACACTAATTACTACGTACACTACCATCCAGCACAAAAAAAGATTAATTAAATATTTTGCTAAGATTTTAAGGTTAATTTTATTAACTCAAGATTTCCTAATGGTGTGCCTTCCTTTTTTTTTTTTTTTATAGAAAATCTCGTTTCAGCAAGAAATTGATGGAAAGAGTGAATTAAACTATTTTTCATTCATGCTCAATATTTTTATATAGTTGCTTCACCAGTGAATGAAGAGCTTTAATTCCTGAAGTTGAATTTTTAAAAATGAGAGGCAAGATGGCACTGCGGGGTAAGATGAAGAATAGAGTATTTGAATTTTTTATGCAATACATCGTAGCTCAATTCATGTATCAGAAAGAAAAAATATGCGAGACATTCTGCTGACTAAATCAAAACATTAGTAGAGAGGTTCATCCATTGTTGATCCCAGTAGTTTTGAAAATTTTGGTGGTTTTGAAAATGAAAATGGCTGATTTGATAATCAGTGTATTTCTGTGAAATTACAGAAACTATGTTCTTCCGTTTTTTTAATTATAATTTTTGTAAGAAAAATACAGTTTTGTCAGAAAAAGGTTTTTAGAAAAAAAAAAAAAAAAAAAAGCTTTCAAAATTTTGGAATTTTTCCATTTTTGAATGTTTAAGTTTGAGACTGAACAATGTAGGAAATCTTACTTTTTCGTCTGCTTTATGTTTAAATAACGCAATCGAAAAATTGCGTTTAAGACCTACACAAAACATAAGAATCACTCATAGTAGAAGGACTTGATTCTTACACGTGGGCAATTCCACGCAACATGGGAACTCGGTGTTTAAAAAAAATATTGAAAAATTGTCTTAATTTTTTTTGGTACGTTCTCTATATTTATTGCAGTTTACAAATTAGAATAAGGTATCTTCAGGTGAACCATTTTCATTTTGTAAGAGAACTTGCTCTATGAGCTCACAATCTCGTGAAAGTCTCTCTCGGCTAGACACAATTTTAAACGAGTATATTTTATTGGCTTAACCTGTTTCCACAATTTAATTGCATTTTTTCCCGAGAGATTTATTTTATAAGAAAACAATTATTAATAGTAAATTTTGAAATTTATTCTTAAAATAATTTTTTAAAGTAGCTTTTAAATCATTAAATTTTGTGTAACGTGAGTCACGAAAACTTAATTTTTTTAATATTTCTAAATTTTATAGTTTATAAATAATTTTTTTCCTGTTTCTCCTACTCATGTATGTTACAAAAAAGAAACTATAGGCCAATTTATATTTTTTTGCTTTTTTATTCAAAAAATAAGGACATTTATTTTGTAACGTGAGTCACGCAGAAAGTGAGTTACAGCCAATACAAGATAATATTAACTTCTTAAAAGTATTTAATGTACTCTAACGGGTATTTTAGGGTCTAAAGGGAATATTAACACTTATACACACCTATATATAATTAATAATACTGATGAAACTAAATATAAATAGCATAATTTTAATTTTTGTATTGTTTTATAATCTTTTAATTAGTGCAAGGCTCCCTGTTTTGGCCCTCAGTTTTCTGATGTGTAGTATGTGTTTATGCATGCACATATTTTTCTTCCTTATCTAAGAACGGTTTTTCATTCCAGTAAAATAAATTTGTAAAATAAATCACGAGTAACAGCAGAATGACAGAAAAGGTGTCGAGAAAAATTGGAGCAAGAAGGGAAGTACAGTGCATGTAAACAGAAACATTGTCTCCGGATAAAAGAATGTCTAACGAGAAAAGTCGAAAAGCTAAAGATGTTGTCTCTAGCAATTCAATATAAGCTGAAAAATAACATTTGAAACTTTAAAGGGAAATTTTTGCTAAATTCAAACTTCTTAAATATAGCTTCAACAAGTATACAAATATGTAAATACACTAAGAAACACTCGCCAAAAACAAGGCGAAATTCAGTCAAATCACCTCGCAGCTAAACTGTAGTCATAAGTGAGTTACTCATCAGTAAATGTAATATACATTTGAAAAGAATATTTCAGTGTCCACCGAACTCATCCTAAAAAAAAAAAATTATCCCAAGAAAATCTAAACGAAATTTAAGATTTTTATAAAAGGAATGATTTAAACAAATTAGCTTGAGAGAGAGAAAAAAAATATTATAAAATTGAACAACGGTCAACATCTCACTTGCTCTTATTTGAGATGTTTAAAATTTAATTATTCATCAGTAGTGGATGAGAAAAGTAAGTACTTTGAAGAGGCTACTTCTGACAACAGCCAACTAATTTTACAGCCATTATGCAAAACATTAAATGTTATGATTGGTATCAGATGAAATGTAATGGTGTGTAGTATCCTGTAAAAGTTTCCAGATGTATCAATTGAGAATTTGAAATCAGTACAATACAGCCACAGAGCAAATACAGGAAGTTGTGTTAAAAAAGACGAATATATTTTTCTGAAAAATTGAATTGGGGAATCCACTCGGTGACCGTTCAGAGGGGTTAGATGGCATCTGCTAAGGATAATTGTAACACTAGGTCTATGGGACAAAAAATTCGTGCTGCGAAAAATTGACCGGGTGGCCGCTTTGTAGAAGTGGCTGCTCGAAGAGGTTTTACTGTGTTTTAAACTGGTCAACTAAAGAAAACAAGACATTAAGCATTAATTTTAATTGAATTTTAGTGAAGTCTCTCAACAAAATTTTCAAAATAATATGTAAAGTAAAAGATTAAAACGGAGATGTGACGTTCCTAGCAGCATAATCTCATCGGCCGATGATCGGCCATTCATCGAAACCCGATGAAATTCTCATCGGCCGATGATTAGATTCGATAAGTTCTCATCGGGAATTGCTCCAATATGTCTCATCGGCCAAACATAATCTGAGCAGCAAAATCCGATGAGTTTTGCTCGAAATACGATGAGATTTGGAGCAATTTACGAGCAGTGCAGTCTCGTGCCGATGGAATTTAGGATCAATATTGGATGCTCGGCATATTTTCATCGGGAAAGTTGATCGGAAGGATATCGCTTTCCGATGAAAAGTAGCTCATCGAAAACTGTACTCGGATACTGATCGGAACGATGTCATCATGCGTCACAGGATCAGTTTACGAGGAGTTCGATGACCGGCCGAGCAAAATCCGATGAGTTGATGCTACTTGGGGTGAGTCACGAAACTATGTAACGCGAGTCACACTCAAAATATTGATTAACTTAATTAGTGACTGCAGAATGAACTTCATTTTCATATATATCAAAACTTAGAAACATATTTTGTTCCATGAAAAGCAGTTTTTAAATTTAATTATTCTGAAAGAGCAGAAATCTTAAGTTTTTAGTTATCCGAAAAACTGAAGTTCCTCTTTTTTTTTGTAACGTGTGTCACGATGTTAAATTAAGGTTGAAACACCATCTATTTCCTTTAAAATTTAAAATGCTGACATCCATAGATTATCACTGCATCCCAGATGACTGTCAATAGCTCTATTTAAATCAGGCATGGTATTTCTTTAATATATATAACATTTACTTTTGTAAAATCACGTCAAATACTAACGTGAGTCACGTGGAATTGCCCACGTTAGTAATTAAAAATTTAACATGAATGAAACTTTCAAAGAAGTTATGCCAAGAACATTTTCATTTTATTTTACAAGAGACAGACTCAATATGAGAAATAAATTTTATCATTGACCTGTAAAACATCACCCAGACAACGAAAATTACTACACGCAATTCTACATTTTGAACTACTATATGCTTTAAAAACGAAATCGAAAATTTGTGCAAAATATAAGAGTCACTCGTAGCAAAGACTTTATTTTTGCACTTAATATTTAAAAATTAAACATGAATGAAACTTTTAAAAGCGAAGCTATTTCGGGAACATTTTAATTTTAAAAGAAGCAGACTCAATAAATGAACATCGTTTTGATGTCAAAAATAGAACAATGTGTATACGTATTTGAAAACTCGTAGTGCGCCCTAATCGAGTGGGCGTTTGCGTGGTGTGAGTTTTGGAGAACGAGAGATGGGATCTTTTCTCATTAGCACTGCGCGCATCGGAAAGACAAGACCATCGGAGTTTTATTACCACGTTATGCCACACGAGTTTCATTTTTGGCGCCTTCTCTGTTTTGCTGACAGATATCATTGTTGCTACTTCTTATAAATTTTCAAACTTTATATAAAGTAAAGGTAAAATTATTTTCTTTTTACATAAATAATTCTCACTTTTATTCAGTGATTTATATCTTGGGATTCCGTACAAAAGTTTTGTGACAGGTTGAGAAACATTGCATATTTTCTCTTAATAGCAGATATTTTGTAAAAATGTCACGTCTGTTTTGCTGACAGATATCACTGTTACTACTTTTTATAAGTTTTCAAACTTTGCATAAAGTAAAGGTAAAATTATTTTCTTTTTACATAAATAATTCTCACTTTTATTCATTGATTGGGTTTCCGTGCAAAAGTTTTGTGACAGGGTTGAGAAACAGTGTATGGTTTTTCTTAATTGACGTTAAATAGCAGATATTTTTTTAAAAATGACATGGCTGTTAATGAATATTCTTTTAATGGAAGAGAAAATGTTTGAGAAAACCTTTTATTATGCCTTAATGGTGTATGATGTTAGTTACTGAAGATAATAACTCATAATTTAAGAAAACGTCATTATATGAATAAATATTATTTTAATAGAATAGGAAACGCTAAAAAAACTTTTTATTGTACTTAAAATGCTCTATGAGAATACTATTGGAGTTTTACTACCACGTTATGCTACACGAGTTTCATTTTTGTGCCTTCTCTGTTTTGCTGACAAATATCACTGTTACCACTTCTTATAAGTTTTCAAACTTTACATAAAGTAAAGGTAAAATTATTTTCTTTTTACATAAATAATTCTCACTTTTATTCAGTGATTATATATCTTGGGTTTCCGTACAAAAGTTTTGTGATAGCTTGAGAAGCATTATATGGTTTCTATTAATTGATGTTAATAGCAGATATATTGCAAAAATCTCATGGCTGTGAATGAATATCAATTTAATAGAGGAGAAAAATGCTTCAGAAAACCTTTTATTATGCTTTAATGGTGTAAGATATTAAACTCATAATTTAAGAAAACGTCATTTAGTATGAATAAATATTATTTTAACAGTATCGGAAACGCTAAAAAACCTTTTATTGTACTTAAAATGCTCTATGATATCTACTATTGGAGTTTTATTACCACGTTTGCTACACGAGTTTCATTTTTATTGTCTTCACTATTTTTCTGACTGTTAGTTACTACTTGATATTTTTCAAACTTTACATAAAGTAAACGTAAAACTATATATTGTCTTTTTACATAAACGATTCTTACTTTTATTCAGTGACATAATATATCTTAGCACGTAATCTTGGGGCTCCGTACAATAGTTTTGTGAAAGGTTGAGAAACACTGCATTGTTTCTCTTAATTGATGCTAATAGCAGATATTTTGCAAAAATGTCATGGTTGTGAATGAATATTAATTTAATAGTAGAAAGATGTTTGAGAAAACCTTTTATTTTGACTCTATGGTGCATGATATTTATAGCTGATGATAACAACTCATTATTTGAGAAAACGTCATGATTATGAAAGAATATTTTTTTAATAGTAGAAAAACGCTAAAAAAACCTTTTATTGTACTTAGAATGTGCATCTTGTTCATGTTATTAAGATTTTGCTAATGTTTTACAATGTTTTCTGAGATGAAAAGTACAAAATTAAAAATTTGTTGAATGATATCATTTTTATCACATATTTTCGTTCTCAGCGTAAACTCGCATACAAACTCTGCATAGCAGCGTAAAATCGCATCTTTGGTTTTGTTGACATATATATACGTTTTCGAACTTTTCATTATATAAGTAAAGATAAATCTATTTTGTTTTTCTGTAAATACCTTTTACTTATATTGGGTGATATATATTTAAGAATTTAATTGTTTTACAAAAGACAATTTAATGAAAGATTAAGACAAATTAAAGTGCTTCTCTAAATTGATATTTATAGCAGATAACTTGCGAAAACGGACTAGACTATGAATGAATTCAGTAGAGCGGTAAAATGTTTCAAAAAGCTTATTATTACACTTAAATGCTGTGTGATACTTGAACATTGACAGTGGTAGCTGATTATTTGTGAAAACGAGATGATTCTGAACAAATAGTAATTCATTAGTAGAATTTTGTTTGAAAATACTTTTTACATAATACTGCATTATGTTTACAATTGATGATAAAAGCCCATAATTTGTTTTAAAATTATGATTGTGAATGAATATTAGTTCAGTAATGCTGAATGCTACTTATAATTAAAGTTAACAGCTAATAATTCGTGGAAAAGTCACAATTGTGGTTAAATATCAATACAGTAGTAGAAAAATATTTGAAAATTTTTTGTTATCCTTTAATGTTGTGTAATACGGACATTTTGAAAAAGTAGTCACTAATAGGGTACCTTTTAACAATATCTTGAGTGATGAAAACTAGTAAAATAATAAAATGTTTAGCATTTTCATCCCCTATCTGTATTTTTCGCGTAAAAGGTGTTATGCCAAAATTGTAATTTTGAGAAAAACGGAATTGAAAATTTGATTGAAATCTTTTCAAGTTGAAGCTTTCAATCGGATTAGCTATACCCCGAAACTCATAACTTTTGCTTTAGATAAAGACATTTCGTGTAGCTCCGAGACACGTGTCTGTTAATTCTTTTTGCACATTGTTGCTCTAAAACTACATAGATTTTTAAAGCACAATATAGTATATGTGTACATATTTATGCGTTTTCAACACTAAGTTTCTTCCTCTAGCATAGAAATGTGGTGTTAGATAGGTTTGCTGTTATTGCAAAGGCAATATGGAGGTCAGTCTCACTGGCCCCAATTTTCGTGATAAATGCTACTTAAATTGAATCCTTTTTTTCAAAGTTATATTTGAATACAGACATAAGGAATTTATAGATATTTATTCCCAGGAAAGTGATTTAGTATACTATTAGCGTATTTATGTAATAGATATGTTCGTATTAAAACACCAGACAAATTAGATGAGATTTAGTACTAACTCTTTCAAAACTAGTTTAAACACTATATTATTGCATAAGAGAAATATGTTGCTTCACTGTAAAAAATGAATGTTGTTTTTTCAGAATAATACAGCTTACTTCATAGTAATGAACTGAAAATTTTTAATTTTACAGTAATGAACTGTAAAATTGTTAATTTTACAGTACTAAATTGTAAAATTGCTAATTTTACAGTTTATTACAGCGTATTTTACAGTTTTAAGCTGGAACCACTGCTGCCTGTATTATACTGTTGTTTTTACAGTACAGTAGGGGAAGACCGCCTATATTGGACCACTGCTTAAATTGGACTTCGGGCTTAAAATTAAGTACAGATATCTATGCTACACTTTAACGGTAAAAATATAAAGTTTTAGGAATAAAATCAATGTGTATGAAGTTTCACCGGTCTTCGAACTGCGCAGCGTGGGTTACGGCATGATTTATGTTGAAAACGTGTAAAATCTTATTTCGCGAACTTGTATCTAGTAATATAGTACGAAAACTGGTAAACTGAGGTGAACTGCTGTTATAGCATGATAATATGTGTTTAATAAGGATTACTTCTATGTATTTAATTGAGCGATTGTGATAATTTTTGACAGAGCAATGAGCTGAAGAATAAAAAATGGCACGTTTTCCTTTATTGGACCGAAAAAATTTTCCTATATTGGACCGGTGGCCCAATTTAAGAATATGACTTTAAACAAGACTTTTTGTTAATCTAACGGAAAATAAGTAACTCATCTGATTGAATAGCGTAGTTTAAAAAAATATGCATACTTTAACACCTATTCACGATATTCATTTAAACTTTTTTATTAAGCACATTTTCTAGAAGCTGCAACTTCTTAAAATGTATGTTTTTTTTTTCTCTCATCCATTAAGCTGCAGTTTCAGGTTGTTAAACGTTGTTATTAACTTAAATAAAATTTTGCGCTGGTTTACCTGGAAAAAAATATGAAATTCTTCGATACGTTCAAAAAGATTAAAAAAAAAAAAACAATTTATATGCTACTAAAATGTTCAATGTAGATGAAGCCGGTCCTTTCACTGTCCAAAAGCCCCAAAATATATTGACGTATAAGGGTAAACACCAGGTTGGAACAGTAATGAGTGGTTGAAATACACCGACTATTTGCTGCATGAGTGCAACAGAATTTCTAGCACCCCCCCTCCCTATGCTTATTTTCAAATGATTACCTTCCATGTATGAGTTTATCGCAAAAGCAACCCCTGGTGAGTAATATACTTGTTCAAAAAAATGTTGGATCACAAACGATTAATCCCCAATTGATACAACATTTCATCAAAACCTTTAAGACAAGCAATGTAAATAGAATGTCCTTCTATTAATGGATAGGCGCAGCACTTACATAAAGAACATTGATGCAATAAACTTTACTAACTAGAACGATATAATAATACTTTCTCTTTAAGCACACCATACACGTAGATGTGGTCTTTATTCAGTCTCTGTCTACATATTTTAATCGAGCATGTGATACATGGATGCGAGAACATCCCATGAGATCCCTTACCCAATATCGCATAGGAGAACTGTTTGATAACTCTTATGAGCAAACCGCAATCAAGGCCATGGCAAATGCTGTGAGTTGATTCCAAAGAACAGGAGTTTGGCCTGTTAATTGACATGTGTTGAATGACATATACTTGGCTACCGCAGAGTTAGATTCAGGTAGTCCAGATAAAATTGCTAAAGTGAACAGGCTACATGTTCGGTGTTAAGTTGTACACCATGTACAAAAACTAGCTACGACTTAAATTAGTACAAGTTCTGCAGAATCGGCAGTTTTCATCGAAACATGATTGTCAACTCTAACTATGATTTTGTAAAGCCGGCAAACATATCGCCTTTGCTTAAAAAAATTTAGAAGGAACAAAAAGGAAGGTTATCTCAGCAGTCATTATAACGCCGTATAAAACAGGCATAAAACAGAAAAAGTCACACAAGAAGAAGCAAGAAATTGCACAAAACAATTGTTATTGCAATATTTGTCATAGATATGAAGCGCAAAACATGATTAGGTGTATGAAATGTTATCGGCGAGTTTATCAACACTGCCTAAGTGAGGCCGAAGCAAAAGAAATTCTAATGCAAATCCTGGAAAAAAACTGTATAGTTCAAATATAAGTTATTCTATAATTTCCTGGCACGGTCCAAATTAGGAAGCGCATGGTTCAATATAGGCGCATATATTCCTAAATTGGACTTTTGCAACTTTTTGTAAAATAATTTTTTAAAAAATAATTTCCATATTTTCAGAAAATATAAGCTCATAGCGCGGTTCCTGATTAAATTTAGCTTACGATGTCCTATTTTGTATTTTTGTTTTGCTTCACATTGAGCGACACAGGCCTCCTGTTCTTAGGGAGTCCAATATAGGCGGTCTTTCCCTACAGCTAAATTTTAAGGCAACTGTAAAACTGTAAAAATTTGAACTTTGCAGAAAGAAACTGTAAAATTGCTAGTTTTACAGTTTATTACTGTGTGTTTCAGTTTTAAATTGGAACCACGGCTGCCAGTATTATACTCTATACTGTAATTATTTTTTGCAGTGTTTATTAACACTAGCATGTCCAGTTCAAAGGAAGGAATTCTACGTAGTGTTGGAAGTTTTATCAGATAAAAATATTTAGGGTAATACATTATGCGGGTTCATTTTTCTGACGTGAAATTAAGTCAAGCCTAAAATAAAATGTACATTAAATCAGTTACTGATTGGGATCTACAACTTTATCATTTTCTGTTCCAATCGGACAGAAAAGGCAATTATAATAAAAGAGGAATGGCTCTAGCTGCACTTCATATTAAACTTATCTTTTTCAAAAACTTTTTTGAGCTGAAATGCTTTAGCAGTAATAATTAGTGTTACTGAAGTGCGTTTGTACTAATGCAAATGTTCTGCATCGGATTTGTCAGTGCCTTTAATGATAAATCAAATGAAACAAAGGCTGTTATTGAGCTACAAGTGAGTGGTGTTTTCTTTACGTAGGTCGCTGAAATCTCTTCCAGATGAAAAAAAAGAAATAGAAATTTCTAGTCATGTTCCTTTTAGGGAAATAATAAAAAAGCCAGCTTTTTTTTCTAAAGGAAAACTTCTTTAGTAATTAAAGTAAACAACTGTAGTAAAACATGGGAATTCAGAACTTCCTCAAAAGCAATGTTATACTTCTCTCGAACATTATGAAGCAAACCCTCCCCCGTCCACCATGTGAGATCAAACACCTTATAATATTAATTCCCCTAAAAAAATTCAATGGCTCAGTTGGCGCTATGAACTATTCTCGTATGCCCTCATGGTTAACATTCACGAGCAGTTTTAGCTCGTGTGTTAGGATACTGACTTAAAACATATTTTGCTATAAAAACACTTTTAAATGAATCACATATTTTGCATGGTCGCACATGTGACGCGCTTTTTTGTCAGACACGTAATATAATGCATTAATTTTTTACTGACAATGTCTGAGCTTCAGAAAAAAATTACTCTCTCTCTCCCTCCCTCCCTCCCCTCTCTCTCCCTCCCTCCCTCCCTCCCCCTCTCTCCCTCCCTCTCTCTCTCCCTCCCTCTCCCTCTCTCCCTCCCTCTCTCTCTCTCCCTCCCTCTCCCCCTCCCTCCCTCTCTCCCTCCCTCCCCCTCTCTCTCCCTTTCTCTCTCTCCCTAACTCCCTCTCTCTCTCTCTCTCTCTCTCGCAGTTTATCTCAGTCACACACGTAAGGCCAAATATAAAAATTTGGTGAAAAATTTAGAATTAGCCAGGATTGAAAATATTTGAAAATATTGCCATTAAGAAAATTCTACACATTATCTGTTATCATGCTAAAGGAAAATAAAATAGCACCGACTTTAAAACTTCAGCTGGGAATTTATTTAAAGAGTTAAAAAAAATAAATAATAATAATAATTTTATTTTCGTAACACCATCGATACTACTTATAAACCTAAATTTTGCAGTAGCCGCAAAAACAATAGATAGAATCATACGTAACTACAATTCAATTACAAGCATTAATATTAATGGATCCAAGTCCTTCAATAGCATTCGCATACATTACATTGATATCCACATATTTGTGTAACGGTATAATAGTTTTGTTCTTAATTTTGAATAGTTTCTCTGAAAAATACTGGTGAAATATGCTCTGTGAAAAACGAATGCTGTTTTTACATTATAATACAGCTAATTCTACAGTAATAAACTGAAAAAATTACTCATTTTACAGTAGTAAACTAAAGTTGCAAGTTTTACAGTTTATTACTGTGCATTTTAGTTTTAAACTTAACCTCTGCTGTAAGTATTACACTGTTTGTTGTTTTTACAGCACAATGCAGCTAATTTTATGGTAATAAACTGCAAAATTTGTAATTTTACAGTATTAAACAGTAAAATTGCTAGTTTTACAGTAATAAACTATAAAATAACTAGTTTTTCAGTTTTTTTACAATTGTTTTACAGTTTTTACAGGTCAGCTTTTACTGTTTTAAACTGAAACCTCTGTTTAGAGTATTATACTGTAAAAATAACAATTTATTTTTTGCAGTGTGGTTAAACATCATTTTATTTACCTGTGATCGCCTAGTTCAAAAATTAGGTTTAAAGTAGTATCGATGGTATAAAGAGAATGAACGTATGTTTTACTTTTTAGAGCAATTTTCTACCTGATGTTTTGGTGGCAGTTCTATTTTCTCGTTTTGAAAAATATTTTCATTTCATTCTTTAGTGTAAATATACATCAAAAATAGTGTGATGCTTAACCCTACACTGCATGATTTTTTATTTTTCGTAGAAAAAAATATATGTGTTTGTCAATGTAATAAGAAAACATGGAAAAATATTTTAAAAAATTTAACTCTTAATTTTCACCCCTTTCTAATTAAAAAGAGTTTTGTTGCCAAATGGCTACACCATGCATTAAAAGATAAAAATGATTGTAAATAATAGTCTTGAAATTAGTTCTTTTTTGTAAAAAAATAGAGGAATTGAACATTTGGTGCACTGTACTCTTGTAATCCTTTACATTTTGGCATTTTACATTATTTTTTATATGTACTGGTACTTTCCGATGATCAATTCTGTCAAATCTGATGTCTTTTGGAGACTCTCTCGCGCAAGCTTTCTTTCTTTTCTCTTTTTTTTTTTTTTTGGTTTGTAACTAGTTCCTCTGTAGCTAATGGTCTCTTTTTAATACGTTTTTATTAATTTCACATGTGGTTTTGTTTGTATGTATGTATGTAACTCTGAATAAAAGATAAAATTTACGTTCTTTGCAAATATAAAAGTAATATATATAATATTATTTTTAATACTAAAGGCTAAACTGTATTGCATATTGATGTATTATAAGTACATGTAAACTTAAGTGCGGATATTCAGTAGTTTTGAAAATCAGAGGGAAACCCGTGATGATCACAGCGCATTCCAATGTAAAAGCGTATTTTTTAGTTTTTTTTTCAAAACTATATTTTAAAATTATTAATGCCTTTACTTGTCCGTGTAAGCACAACGTTTGTGCTAACTGAAATCTAAAATGAACACGTTTTAAAGGCTTTTCCCTATTGATTTTTTGTTTGTTCACTCTGTTGAACATCAACTAAGCATTGATAATTGCGAGGTCTTATAAACGGTAGAACAGCCGAAAGTACCACTTTTGGGTCCGCATGATTATATTATACCTTCCAAAAAGAGAAAGAAGCTAGCGCGAAACATAAACAAAGCACATACTTCATGAACTATAGAGATGAATCGAAGTGTTCTCTGGATGCTTACTGCATAATGTTGCCAAATGGCTACAGACGTGTATTATGTCCTAGATTTTTTTCAAATAATTATTTTGATGTAAAACGCACCTTAAACGAAAGATAAATGTTTATTTTATTCATGTTATTTTTTTAAAAGACGAAGAAAAATATTTCATTGTAAAAAATAATTTCAAAACATGGTAGTTTGAGTGATTTTAAAAGCTATCCATATGGATTCATTTAAGAGCATGTAACAGACCAGTGCTGCCATGTATGGAGGATAAATGGTGATAATTGCTTTAAATATACCCAATGCTTGCTTTTTATGCATTGAGTTGCCTTATGACTACATTCTGCTATTCATAAGGAGGACAAATTTTCCATGTAGCCAATTGGCAACACCATGCAGTGTAGGGTTAAATTACGAAACTTCACCTTATGTTTTCATGTAAATACAAAATAAAAATACTAAATTAAAAAAAAAGAAGAAACTATCAACGTGTCTAAAACTTCAAGCGGTTGACACTAAAAATTAATCCTTGTTCTTCTCCTTGATTTATTTGTGTGTATATTTGATCAGAACCACTTGAGTATTAACAACTTCCCAACTAATTTATATTTGCTAATTTATATTTTTCAATGCAAGTTTTTGTTATTAAAATGTTATGTCCTTGGCACAGTCATCTATTGGCAAGGCATTAGATGAGGACAAAATTTGTGCAATATTTTTTCCCCCAAAAACAGTTATGGTCAATCAAAGATATGGGGCCCATATTAGACCATTCTCTATCCATTGAAAAAGGAATCCACTAAAAAGGAATATATCAAAACCGGTTCACTATATCTGATGTTATGAGCTGACAGAAAAAAAAAACATTTACGATATGAACTGATAACTGCTTACTTTAAGAAGTCATTAATAACATATATTTTAATAATTTTGTCTGAATTTTTGTTGTTACAATTTACAAAGAAACAATGTCAGAAAGTCGCACAGGTAATGGTGGATTATCCCATATTATGTTGATGTGGAAGAAATAGAAAGTAATTTAGTTCAAATACTGGATGAGTAAGAGCTCCATCATATAGAGGGGATTTGCAAGTGGTTTATATTAAATTTAAGTCAGAGAATTACGGATAAAAATGATCAGTAGCGTGCATGCTATCTGTTTAATAATTGATCTTATTCAATTCAAAAAGAGTTACTTCAATCTTTCAATAACACGCAAATTAAAAATTGTAGGTGCTCCCAGGTAGTGTAATGTTAGATATTTGCCAATAAAATTCAAGTATTTTAAGTGGTTTTATCAGGGACGTCATTTCAAAATTTTCCAGGGAGGGGGGGGGGCAAAGGGTGCATACACAATGTAAAATTGACCAAAAAGTGGCAACCCCCCCTGCCCCCCCTAAATGACGGGCCTGGGTTTTATGTTGTTGTTGTCCTGTGCCAGCTAATTTGGAGTGCGCTGCTTCACTTTTCTGAGCTGTAATTTGGTGTGAAGTCCGACTCCCATAGCACACACATGCCATAGGGACTCGTTTATGGGGTAGGCAACATTCACAGCACATCAACACATTCACACAAGGAAAGAACAGGAGAGAGAAAGTACATTCATGTCCGAGTCGGGACTCGAACCCTGAACCTCCCCATTCATAGTCAGACTTCTCTGACCACTGGTCAACGTGGCCGGCAAGTGGTTTTATAAGTGTAGCTTAGCAAAGATCAAAATAGCTGAATTCGTGATCATTGTACCCTACTTGACCGCATTATGTGTTCTAAAGAATTCTATATCAGGTTATATTTGACTCTTTGAAAGACTACTCTAACAAACATTTATTTTATTGCTTAGCTTTTAGATGGAGTTAAAATGCTTTTATAGTATCAATTTAATGATTTATGCCAAGCAAGGGTTTTGTTACGTTCTATTCAATGATTTGGTTTTGGAAGTGTTATAATGTAAAGCATTTTTTCAGTCAATTGAAGGTGTTAACTTATCTTCGTAGCAGTATATCAGATGAGATGGTATTTTGGAAGTCAGTATTATCGTAAATCGCTTTGTATTTCCACAAATGATGTTTCTTTACAGAAATATGTTAAGGAACAATTTAACAATAATAAAGCTTCAGCAAAACCGGAGCAAACAAAAATTAAAACATATGATTTCTAGAACATTTATTTGCAATAAAACCATTAAGAATGATAGTAAATCAAGTATATTGTTTAAACTATTTTCATAAAAGTAATTGAATTTTTAAAAGTCAATTTTCAAAGAAGAATAACGCATTAGAAAAATAACTCTTTACATCAACTTTAATAAAACTTATTATTCTTTAGTAAAGATTTAAGAAAGTTCATTTCGAGCTACATAAAAAATGCTTCAGCTATCTAACATGCATTTCCAAGCCATAAAATAAATTAGTTACATTTTGAGCATTAAAAGCGATAAAAATGTATGAATAGATTTTATTTGTCCATAATAACTGACAGTAACTAAAAGATTAAAGATGTACTCCTACTGTATTATCTTTTAATATAATATTTAATTACAATGTTTAATAATTTTTTTCCATTTATATTACTGTCGAAATCAAAACCTTGTACTATCGTATATCTCGCTACACGGGCTGAAAAAGTTGATTTTCTCTCATAAGCCGAGACGTGTTATCATAACAAACAATTATTTCACGTCTTTGCTAAAAAACATAAATTTTTCTTTATTTCATCTGAAAAATTATCGAACTTTTTTATTTGAAAGATTCATATATAACTACCAGCTTATTACCCGGCGTTGCCCGGTATTACATTATGTTCAACTTATTTCATGCTAAACTGAAATAGGTGAGCCTTAAATTAATAATTCATTGTTAATTGTAGTAATCTTTGTTGGAGAATACTCATAATTTAAATGTATTAAATTTTATCAATTTTTATGCTTAAAGGCTTATCTATATTGCTCTATATATTCAAAATTGAAGGAAAATGGCCATTTTGAGACAAAAAATTTGAATTTTGAGCTTTTTGGATTTTTTTAAATATTTCAAAACTGCTCCTATGTAAATGCTAGTGCATCTAGGAACCTCTGTGCCAAGTTTGATGAAAATCCGACGAAAATTGTGGATTTGTATAAGGAACAACTATACATACAAATATATAATACATTCATTTTTATATATGGGTGATTCTACAAATACGGGAATATTTCTAATATGCAGATTTCAAAAAAATAATTTAAAATGAAAAATCTGAAAAAAATCTTTACTACTTTATAAGTTGCATAATTAAAATAGAATATCAGCAGAGCTTAAATGCTTGTATTTTATTGTATTTTTACATTTTTATTTTTTTGAAGACATGTGAATGATAAAATGGACATGTGGATGACACAATGGGTATGTGAATAAAAAATAGGTATGTGAATAACACAATGGGTATATGAATAATACAATAGGTATATTAATGAAATTTTTTAGCCTGTAAACTGTTAGACATAATTTTTAAACATTGTACTGTCATAGTTTATCTTTTGATTAATCCACGTGTCTCATATTGGGGCATATGAATGACATTAGAAAAGGGCATGTGAATGACAAAACACAAGTAATAAGGTCTCAAAAAGTAATATCTGTATATTTTTCGGCGAAACTTCGAATAAGAACCTGCAAATGTAAGATTTAGGATTATTCATCATCAAAAATTTTTTACATGTACATTTTACTTGCATTCTGTAGGCCATGTTAATGACAAAGATGAAAAACACTTGCCTTGAAAGTTGAGTTTAACTTGCTTTTTATCAAAAAGTAATTGCGGAACAGCAAAATTAATTTTCAGCCAGGAATAACAAAGTTCCATGCTTCATTTTAAGATCTGTTGCTAGATTTTGAAATAAAACATTTCAGAGAAAAATATCGATACTTTTCAGACGTGTGGATGACAGATAATCACTGAGACAAAGTTCAGATTGATTTTTAGAGACATTATTTTCACATTATTTTGCTTTTTTGTGATGTACATGTTGCACACATACACATTCAAAAAAAAAAAAAAAATCTTGAGGAAAAAATTAATTATTTTTTTAAAATCTAGATTTCATAGATTGTGAAAATTACACCTACGGGACAGAGCATATGAATGACATTTCAATGTAATATCCTTTTTTATGAATGAATAGTAATTAATTATTGACATTGTTGATAATCAGAATTATAGAACAAAAGACGCATAAAAATATTCCCAAAATAGTTTTTTATTAAATTAAACACAAAAAGAGCAATTAGTATGGAACACAAATTTGCCCATTTTTTTAGAATCACCCATGTATACATTCTTTCATACTTTTATTTATGTTTCAAAGATTCATTTTGTTTATTATAAGTCCCCCCCCCATTCTCCTAAAATAATTGTTACCCTTATCTATTATTATCACCATCGCCTACCTTATTATCATCAGTACCATTATTGCTGCCGTTCTTTTATTTTTACTTGGGTTACAGTAACAAGAACAAGAGCAACATCAATTTGTAACAGTAGCAGTAATAAAAAATGTTACTATTACCTTAAAATAAGATACCACATATTAAGATTATCAGAATTACTAACACTAATTGCCTTACTGCAATTTGTTATTATTGTAGTCATGAAACAGTGTTTGCGAAAGTGTTATTTTCATCGATTATTTCCACCCACTCGCCGTTTGTTAAGCATGAAAGTTTATGAAATTAACGAAGAAGGAGAAAACTTTTATCCCTAATGCACTAATTAGCGCTGGTGCAAGAATTTTTCTGAAATTTTGCTAATGTTCCTCTACATACCATATATAGAACTTCATTTCAGTAACAACTTGGAAAAAAACTGTTAACTGGATAAGATGTGAGAAAAAACTTTTTAATTTTGCAGTTTTCCTTCAAAAGGAAATAAATGCTATTTACCTTTTTTGATCCTGTTTCACACACAAACACAAAATATATAATCTCTAATTTTAGCATTGTCACTATAGAATATCATCATCTTCATTTAGATTACAAAAGTATAAGTGCCTTTCTTGTTAAAAGGATTTTGGATGAATTCAGAACTAGTACACTTTTTGTCTCTCACTAATTGTGAAACAGAGGCTCAATTCATTTATACTTCAAACAACTTTTATTTGTGGAAATAAAATGTTAAAATTTTCACTTAGTTTGCCTTTATAGATGCATTTTTGAGTGAAATTTTGAAACTTAAGTGAAAAGAAAAGAAAAAAAAACCCCTTTTAACTTCTCAAGTTATTAACTTTTAATCAAACAATTTGAAGATTAACTATTAACTTCATCTTTGGATAAACGATTCTGAGAATAATTATAGGACTTCTAACTTACTAACAAAACTAACCAAAATAATTGTAAGGACATCTTCAGAAACTGTTGAGATATCTTTGGCTATTCTAAGGTACTCATACCTTTTTGTATGAATCAAAATTTATCTATTTCTAAACTATTATTTATTCAGTCAAATTTATAATATTTGAGCATCATGTAAATTTAAATGAATGATCTACACATTTCTCACTAATTGCCGAAGTCTCATTCTTTATATTCCACTTTTTCAATCCGCTTTTAAAAATTTTCATTTTCTAAGCAAAGCTGTTGCAAAACAATACAACCTGTAACAAATGAATAATCTGTGGGATAAAAGTTAATGAATAAAGCAGGTTGGTAAAATGTTTTCAAGTAGATGTCGTATAAATTATTCCATGATTTTTCTACGAATCATAAATTTGAAGAAAAATTTCGCTATTCAATCACCGCAGTGTTTGTTTGATACTACTTAATGCATTCCGTAAAATAAAATTAAAGTATCATTTTTCTCTTCCATATGTATTGAGAAATTCAATCTTAATGTGATAAAATGGAAAATAGTGTTTAAAGACAGATGTTAATATGATCAATGTTTTTATTTCGACTGGGAGAAAACCTCTCGGCATAAATGTCGTTTTTAGTTTTTTTTAACCTTCTTTATTGTTGTCATTATTACCTACTTCATCACCATTATTGCTGCCGTAGTTATTGTTTTTATTTTAGCTAGCAAGAACAAGAACAACAATAATATTTAAAATTATAATAATATAATAATAGTAACAATAATATAAGCAATAACATTAAAACAATAACAATAATAATTATAATTATAATAATAAAACCGTTTATCTTTGATAACTGTTTCTCTTATTTTTAGTAACGATTATTTTGAAATGTTGTTCTTAAATACCTTATATTTCAGTTTGCTTTCATTTGTGATTTTTACTCAGATAATTCTGCAAAATTTTTTTCTAAGAATTTGAGAAAATAATATTGATGACATCTTGTAAAAACAAAAGAAAAATATTGGTTTTTCAATGCTAATTTTATCTAACTTTTTTTTTTAAATTATGATATTCAATTTTCTTAAGATAAATAAACTTTATAAATGATATTTTTATAGTTCCTGAAACATATTTTTTTCTCTTTAAATACAGTGCTGTTTCACATTAAAATTTCGCATTTTTTACACTCCACTTTTTTGTACACAGAGACTGGAGTCAAAATTCTAGTATAAAATCTCTCAATTATTCATTTAACATAGTTTCCGAGCACTGATCATATAAATTAATATTTTAAAATTTGCGTCATTTTTTGTCTCACATAGCTTCAAGACCATCATTTACTTAGGACCGTCCAAAATGTCTGGAAGTTTGATATCAGGAATTCTATTGATGCTTATAAGCTTGACGATTGGAAGTAAGCTAGTAGTGGATCAAGTGAATACGGTGGATTGTCATCGACGAGAATTCACGTTCCGAGCAGCGCAGACGGATGAAAACGGTCGCCAGTGTTGGGATCACGTGACCGCTACTGCCTGCTGGGGGCGTTGCGATTCTGGAGAGGTAATTCATTACATATATGAATTTTGTGATTTTCTTCCAAAATTTTATTTTTCAGCTGTTAACTGAGGAAGTGTGGCAGAATCAAAGTTTCAAATCTATTATTTATGACTGAAGTTACCCTTTTAACTGTCATGCCTGAGACTCAGGGCCCTGCTCCACATCAGCAGAAAACGCGAGCGTAAAGCAGAAACGTAAAATGGATTAAATGGTATTTCTATGGAAAGTACCCGGATTTTAGGTTTCTGCCTTCGGTTTCGGTTGCGTTTTCCGCTGATGTGGAGCAGGGCCCTAACTCGGGGGCAGCACTGATGTTCCAAAATGTCACGCTTGAGTGATTGGGGATATTTTTTGCTGAGTGCATCGTACTGTTATATCCGAATATATCTCGGGAGAAGATTATTTGTTCTTCATTTCTTTCTCAAACCCGTATCTATCTCGGGAAAAGTTAATTTGCCTTGAATTTAATGTCATCGAAATAACTTGACAATTAAAAGATGAGTAAAATTTGTAAATACCTTTATCATCATTTTTCATTTGTGTATGGTAAGTTATAGAGTATAGGCTCTAAATCTGCCGATCATGACCCACGCATGTGCCGTTAATTAAATTTTGGTTGGTTACGGCTTTCTAATTACTCGTTTAGTCTTACCTTCATACGATTGATTGCTATGTTTTCATATCGAGGCTACGACTCTGAGGGTTTTCAAAAACCTCAAAAATATTTAAGGGGACTACGTATACTCCCCGAAGGTAAGCTGATAAATAATACAGCGTTTCCAAGAGAAATATCTTTATTATTTTAAGTATTCATAAATAAAATACTAGCAGGCGAAATGAAACACTGTTTCCTGTAAGAGAATAAAAAAACTCTAAACTTTTTTTCATTTTCTTAGCACTCTCTGTGCTTAACTTCTCTTTTAGCACATCGAGATAATCAGTTCCAGTAACTGATGCGCTAAAAGAGACGTTACCAACGTTTATAAATATCAACCAGTACACACACCCTCCAACACGATGTAAAATTTTGCCATTGCAAGGAAAGAAGAAAGAAGCCACTCTTCAGATCCTTGGGCCTTGACCCGTAAATTCTCCGGATCTAAACCCAATCGAGAACTGTCGGGAAATTTTATAGCCCAAAGTTGCTGAGAGTAACCCAAATTCACTTTCGGACTTAAGAGAAACTATAAAACAAGCGTGGATTGCAGAAATTACATCAGATCAGGGCCGTAACCAGACCTTAGTTTCGGGGAGGGTTTTACCAAAATTATTTCTCGTGAAATCTATAAAGTCAATGAAATTTGATTTCATGTCCTATATTCTGTTGATTTTTGTTACAATAGATGTTAAAAGGTCATTAACATGAAAAATGTAAAAAAAAAAAGACTCATCTTTTCAAAGAAGAAAAAAAATCTGGATAAATGAGTTTACTCATACACACACATTCGAAGGAGTGCTTTTGAAATTTTTGTCTTACGACACTTATAACATGTTTTAAATATAGAGTTTGGTACTTACAAGTTTGAGGAATTTTGGTTTTTTAGTGGTATTAAAAATTCGAAGGGAAAGGTATATTGATAAGAAATTATGTTTGCAAACTACAATAAAAACAAATACTGCAGAAAAAACACTTAATTTGTACAATTATTTCGTGGGGTTAAGAGTGAAACACACTAAGTCAAAATTATTAATTTTCAGATTTTTAGTTTATCTTACAAAAATGAGCTGTTTCTACTGGCGAAACCCACTAAGTCATATCTTTATTTAATTCAGTTTTTTAAACAAATTTGTAATCACATTAAGTACTCAAGCCAAGTAGTTCTTACAGGTAAAACACACTAAGGGGCTTAGTTGCTTTCTAATGTTGAAAAATATTTCATATTAAAAGTAAAACCCAACTAAGTCCATGACTTAGTATGTTCAATTCTCAGGATGTCAATTCCAAAGAAGTTAAAATAAAAATTTTTTGATCAGCGTTTTCTCAAAATCATGTTTTTTGACTTGTGTGTTTCACTTGTAACTCCCCGATTTGCTAATGATTATTTCATTTTTCAAATGCAGTTTCGAAGTAAATAAGAAAATTAAAATAAAATAGCAATAATAATTTTTTCAGTGAGAAACTATAAAAAGCATACAAAAAATGAATAAATAAAATAAATAAATAAATAACTAATTCCCACAAAATAACTACTTGATAAATGTAATTATTCTTGTGCATTATTCATAAACATCAGTTTTTTGTGGCGAGTCATCCATTCTGGTCAGTACGGTATAAGATGGTATTTTGGCTCCGTATAATATTTTTTTCTGGCATTCTCTTCAAAATATAACCGCGTTGTATGATAACAAAGACCTTGTTCTTCCTTAACATCGCGAAATAAAGCAAGAATTTAAAGTATTTCTAGTCTTAGTAAGCTGTTTTGGAAAAACCGATACGTCTATTTCCGTGGAATTTCATTAATATGCCAAAACTCTCTCGTTTTACTAATGTGGTTGTCTGGATTTTTTTCAGATTGGAGATTGGAGATTCCCATTCAAAAGACCGTTCCACCCTGTTTGCGTTCATGAAACCCGAGAACGACGTTTCACCACTCTTCGGAATTGTGACACGGACGCGGATTTGAGCCTGGCTGAGTACGAATATTTTGAAGCACTATCATGTGCTTGTTTGATCTGCGATTCTTCAACCACCAGTTGCCAAGCTATGATTACAGTACCGCCACACCATGAAAAAGAAGTGTTCTCGGCACCTGTAACCAAACCAGGTCGAATTCTGCCGGTGGATCGTCTCGACTAATTAAGATGACTAACCTAACTGGCTTATCTGTACATGATGTGACACGTTTTTTCAACTTAAGACTCTTTTAAATTTAATTAGTGTAAAAATTGTGAATAGGGTGGATATTCTGAAAGTTTTATTTGGTTTGTTTGTTTGGTCTTTTGTGTTATAATTATTATTACTATTGAAAATTTTGAATTTTTTTTTGTTTTTCGTATTATTATTATTATTATTATTATTATTACTATTGTTTTTGTCAATATTTTATATTTTTTTTGTTATTAATACAATTACTACTATTTATTGAGAAGCAAGGATTGCTAATTGTTTTCTTTGCATCACGTGGCGTTTCGTTCCTTTTCAAAACCAGATTTTTTTTATTACACTTGGCGATTTAAAGTCATGAGAATTAAAACTACTGAGATTATAAATATTATCGTCTGCTTTTTTTTTTAAATAAAAATACTGAGAGACAGTTTCTTTACATTTCTTTCTTATTTAATTATTTTTTGCAAGCTTCATTTGGGTTAGATATTTTACCTGTTAGTTATCATTTCTGTATGTTTTGAGGACATCAATTAACTTTAAACGCTTAGATAAGATAATTATGAATGATTTTGCTTTAAATGATACCTAATTTTATATTTTCTTATTACCCAAAGACAATAGAATGGGCCTTCTTTAGATTACGTTCTTAATTTTCATGTTTTCTTCCTTCAACTTATACTTCTATTGTTTTTAAAATCTTATTATAGTTATGTTTCAACAGCATGTCTTTTACAATGAGAGCCATGCATATTTCGCATTGCATGAAAAATTTATTTTTCGGTTATTTCTAGCCCATTAAAATATAAGTTTTGAAGTGCTCCCATTTTCTTTTGTCTTCTTTTCGTATGATATTTAGTGTGAATGAGTAGTGTGAATGTCCAAGAAGATAGTTAAAAAGTTATGCAAAACTATTACTCCCAGAAACATTTGTAATCAACTATGCCACATAAAAATTTGCAAAGAGAAAAGAGCGTTTTAAAAACAGCAAATAAAACGCTTTAAATCCTGGTTGCTATCCTTGAATCCGAAAACTTTTTGACAAAATCAATCTTTATTTATTTATTTATTTATTTATTTTATGTGCTGCTCTTATTTTATGTGCTTTAAAACTTAATTTAGTTCAAAGTGTAATTTATTTGAGGAACAAAAATTGTACTAAGGAACTTCAGTTTATAAATGATTGTATAATGAAATACAGAACTTTTTGAACGAATCATCCAAATGCAGTAAAATATTTGTAACACATAATAAAAACCCATTGTAATCTTTGTTACTTTAATAATTTAAAGAGAGTAAAATTGATTGATATTGTGAATCTTTTCAATAAAAACGAAAAATATAACCTCTCTGATTGCAAGATTTCTAATCTTTTCTGTTAATAAATATTAAGAGTGTATGACTTATTTTCTATAAATGTGCGCACTGTTACTGACTGCATTTTCTATTCATTCATTTCCATAAACAACTTTCCTCTTTATTTTATTCCTCACATGTGATTATTTCCATTAAAAGGGAGTCTTATCTCATTAAAGAAAGAATGAAACGTACATTTTCAAGTAGATGACTTAGGGCCGAATTCAAGTGAAACACCACTGCAATCGCTTCGAGGCGATCGCAAAAGATCAAAATTGCAATCGCTACTATAAGTCGAATAACATTAGAATCGCATCTCGTAGCGATTGTAACGTTTCACTTGAATCCAAATTTGGGAATTTGCGGTCGTCCGTGTTTCACTTGAATTCCTGCCTTAGAACTGTATTTGAAAAAAAAAAAAAAAAAAGATAAAAATAAGTTAATAAACTAATAAATAAATAAAATAAAAAATAAATTAATATAAAAAAATAATAATAAATTTAAATAATAGTAATAATTAAAAGCTTGATGCAAATCAAAATTGCTATTGCTTTCCAGAACAAAATGACTTACGTATCTTTTTAATTTTCAATGCCATTATGAAAAGTAAATTTTTTAGATTAAAATTCTCGAGCACTTATTGATCATTTTTATTGCGTAAAAGTAGAAAAATAAACAAAAAAATAAAACATCGAAAATAAATAAAAGTAAAAAAGTACAGCTCATAAATAATTTTCTGTTTTTGATTTCTTCTTGCAAATTTATCAAATTTTACCGTCTTAGTTTAACACGAAATATAACGAAAAAAATCAAACTTTTGCATTTTATAGTACAATTTTCAAAGCACAAGGCTCTTCATTTGTTAAGTTTAACAATGAAACGAATAGTCATTTTAGCAGAACTATTTATTCTCTCTATTTATGCAATGTTTTTCTTCCTCAACCACCATTTGAAAAATAAATGCTTTATTTGAGAATTTATGATAATTTAAAATTTTCAAGAACCACTAATTGTCGTACAATTTATGAAGAAATGTTCTCCACTTAAAAATAGAAAAGCACTTAAACTATCAGATAAAATATTAATCTTTCAAAAAGTTTTAAAAGCTGAACACAGGTTTAAAAAAGTTTATTGGGCATTTTTCTAAAATTAATAATCTTAAACCTATTAGCAACGTAAAGAAATTGTGAAATGCAATAGTTGAAAAATATTCTGGATTAAATGGAAAAATACTTTATTTTCTTGTGGTTTGTGTATTTATTTCCGGAATTAAAAGACTTTTTTGCACACTGCACACTTTTCTACTAAGCTTTCTTTTTCAATTTAATTAAACGTTTCTGAAACGAAAGAAAAAAGAACGACTTGCATTCTTCTTTTCGTTTTTTACGAGTATATTTTGAATATTTTATAAAAACTGCAGTTTGCTCATTTTGGAGTACATTTGGGCAATAATAAAAACTTATAAGTTAGTTTATCAGCCATTTTATATCGTCATTGATTGATAAATCGATTAAACATTGATTCCACTTTCAGAGCAAGAGAAATCTACTTTCCTTTTACTAAAATTGAAAAGATAAGACTTCGTTTTAGATGACTTCCAATTAAGCCTGTACTTTTACCATCTAATATAAGTATGGAAATATAATAAGCTCATTTCGACCTAAATCTAGTCTAGGGATTTAAGTAAGATTAAAAAATCATTGAAATAAGTTTTTTACGGTGCAATAATGCATGTGTTTGCACTGTTTTACCAATCTTTACATTCATTGCTTCAAGTTGTTTGAAAATTGTTTCATGAACAAATTTTTCCTATTAGATAAAATACAATGAAAGGGTAATAACTCATTCTCTGGGTTAAATATTTAATTTTCTAGACAATTCTGTACTGAAAAAAGTAGGAATTTAAAACTTAACCTGAAGCTCAAAAAAAAAAAAAAAAAAGGAAATCTTTTTATTGCATTTTATTATTGTCTGTTTTAAATTTGACAGTGACATTAGAAGTGAACAAATTAAAAATAGGATGGTAAAAGGTCAAAGTGGAAAAAAAGATCTCAGAGTTAAATAAAGTTTACCAGAAAAGAAAATTAAATAAATAAAAAAGAAAGAAATAAAGAAGTAAGCAAATAAATAAGAAATAAAATTATCCCCCTATTCTATCAATGAAACAGCCTAAGTAAGTACAGGACAGATATTTCATCTCGTGATCAAAGATAAATAGAGAGGAGTCGATTTGAAGGCTCGATACGAAATATAAACTTAGGCTCAGTTTCAGGGAAAAGCGCTCAATCGCTCACGCCCGTCATTTTGAATTTTCTCTCTCTGTATGCGTGTGTATAGGGGGGGGGGGGTTACTGCATATTACATCAAAATGTGAATTGTAGACCGAGTTGAATCCCGACTTTAGACAGAAACAAATGTAATATCGCGTGTAAAATGAAGAGAAAATAAAGCACGAAGAAAATATGTTCAATTAAAGTAACTAAACGAAGTAAAGGAAATGCGTGTGCCTAAGCCGGTAATACACTGCGATGCAAAAGTTTAGACAAAATGCAAATATATGATTAAAAAGAAAACTACTCGGCGAAATGCTTTCAAATTTCTACTGCAGGTAGACAATATGGTATCAAATCCGTGTCTAGAGTTTTGAAAAATGTAACCGAAAGGAAAATCGAAAATTACAAAAGACAGTTTTTTTCATTGCTGCAAAAGTTTAGACAAAAGTCAGATTTTATGCAAATGTCCCTTGAAATGTGATTGGTGGAGGTAAGGCGTGACTTTTTCTTCAACTATAAAGTGCAGAGAGCGCTCAATGAATAATAATCAAAATTTTAAAATCTCTGTAGTTCTCGTGTAAAGAAGATGAAAAAGTTTGAAAACCGAAATTTGAAAGTGAACGCACTTTGTTAATTTTTTGTCTTTTAAATCGTTCCTAGTATTGTAGTACATTGTTTTTTACTTCATGGAGAGCAAATTTAGACATACGTATTGCAAAAATGCCACGAAAAACTATTTCTTAAGGATGAAGGAATTGAAAAAACGACTCGAACTGATGATTAGCCCCTTAATCCTACAAAACTTCAACTTGGGTCAAAAACAGCATGTGACAGCATAAGTAGATGAGCAACTCAATCAGGATGCATAAAAAAACAAAGTAAAAAATACACACAGTAAAAATAGTTTTTTAACAAAGCAAATGCAAATTTACAATTCATTGTTAATTTGCGAACCCGTTCGAATCTGGGTTTTTAAGTAATTTTTCGAAAAACAGCCGAAGTGACAATTGTTTGATTATAGGGATGCCATTCGATAACGGTGACATTTTTTTTAAAAATTGATGCTTTACCAATAATGTTGCAAAAGTAAAGAAAGTCATGGCTTATAGACCCCCTCTCAAAAAAAAAAAAAAAAAACATGTTGCTGTTGTTATCTTGAACAAACTAGACTGGGAATTTGGGTTGCACTGTTTCACTTTTACAACTGTCCTATAATTTGGTGAGAATTCCGATTTCCACAGTACACACATGCCATAGGGACCCGTTCATAGGGTAGGCAACAAATCAGAGAACAACAATGCTTTCACACACAGAAAGGACAAGGACATGAGAGAGAAAGTGCATCCGTGACTGTACCGTGATTCTAACCTGGGATCACTCCATCTGGGTTAGACTTCTCTGACCACTAGACAATTTTAATGATTAATTTTAATTGTTTAAAGCTGATGACCAACGTAGATGTAGAAGAAGCTGCACGGGACTTTTAAATAGGAGTTAACAATAATTATCTGATTATTTAAGCTAGAATGACGCTGCATTATTCTGTAATGTGAGATATAACAAGTCCACTTCAAGAAGTAAAATAAAAATGAGTAGTTCTGTAGTTTAGGAAAGCTTGTGTACAAAGTATTTTACCAAAGAAACAAAATATATTTAGCTGTCACTTTCATACGAGTTAAACGGTAAATAATATCAGTGAGTTCTGAGTTTAAAAGAGAAAAGAAGCTGCAGTACTCATTTTTATAAATGATGTTACGTTTTCTTCCTCATATTTGTCCTTTCCTCCTTTGTCTGAAAGTGACATCCCCCTCCCGTCTTTTTGTCACATGTGGCTCTATATTTGACAAACATATTGTTATAAAACGGGTTTCATTGCAATCAAAATGTGTGATTTGACAATTCTTTTTAATCCCTCCCTCCTTCTTGTCACAAGCTGTCACAATTTCACGAATCTCCGGCCCCCATAAAACGTGACACCATTTCTGGACAACCCTTTGATTTAACACTAACCTTTGAAAAGTAATAGTTTATTAAATATAAATGTTTTTCAGCCAACATTTTCATACGAGTTTATATCAAGCAATTTTTTGGTTGCTAACAATGTTAAACCCATCTAAGCGTTTAACTTTTCCAAGCAGTAACAATTCAAATTCATATATTTCCTTTTATCAATGAAGGCAAATACTTTTTGTCTCATCATATAAGCCATATTTCTCATTCACATAATTATTTCGGAGTTTTGGCACAAAATACCAACTTTCTACAAAAGTAAAGATTTTTCACGTTTGTTATTTAGTGAGATAACGAAGTACCTTCAGAAATATATCGGTTAACTTACTCGGAATGTTTCGAAATAGTTGGTTGCTGAAATGGGGATTTGCAGATAAGTCGAATATGGTTTAAGGAGGATATACAGCATAGTGAAGAAGTGACAAGAAATGCTTTTTATTTAACAAAAAATCCTTGCTTGTTGAGGTTTTAACAAGGTTACACGTACAAAATGATTACAACAGCTTTAGAACATATATATTCTATGTTAGGGATGCACCGATAAGCAAATTGGCCGATTACCGATTACCGATTAATCGGTTGTTGATAATCGGCCGATTAATCGGCTGAGCCGATTGATGGTAAGAATGATTGTTTTTAATACTACGATTTCACAATCACTGTTTTTTCTCTCTTATACAATTCCGAGTTTAGAAATAGTAAGTAATTTATTTCTGAGAAGATTTTTTTTTCATTTTCCTAATTTTCACAAAATAATTTCAGTATTTTATTAAATTTCTTAGAACCGATTTACATATTATTGTCAATAATATTACATTAATACATTGTTAATTATATTAATTGGACATAAAAATTTAAAAAAAAAGGGGGAGGGTCTGTGGTGAGCACTCCACAATTTAGGAGTACTTTTAATTTTCAATTTTAATTATCAGTAGCAATTTAATTCAAGACTTTTATTCTTTGAAAATTAGAGGTTACCTAACACAGTACTAAGGAGAGAACTATCGCACATGAAAAATGTTGCAACATTGTCTATGTGTATATTTATTCAAAGCAGGAGAATAAATTTATTAAAAACTTAATATCAACTATGAGGATTATTATTACTGTCAATAAAATCAAGCACATAGTTTCTTAGTGAAGGTACACTTTAAAGAATAATATTAAAAAAAATATTTTTTTTCAGCCGATTAATCGGCCCAATTTTGCCGATTATTAATAATCGGCAAAGTGGCCAATTATGGTCGATTAATCGGTACTGCCGATTAATCGGTGCATCCCTATTCTATGTGTAGCGTAGACGTTGAATGCAATCTCTTTTGTTTCCTCGCGATTTATGTGATAATGTTCTTAAAACTATACCGAATAAAAATGGTCATTTAAGAATAAGTTATGGTACCTTCATTTCGTTTAAGAGTTGAAAAATTCTTTGAGTTATTTGGGTATGTTCTGCTTAGTTTTAGTGATATGAAATAAAACGCCATTTGCGCAGTGGTTGATGTTTTTAAAAGTAATGAAGTTTTAAAAAGTAATAGTAATTGTTTCAAAAAAGGAATTCATCCCAGCATAGTGTCTTCGTAAGCAAAACCGGTGTATTTGAATTTCTTCCTACATTCCTTTGGGATTCTAAGGATCATTAACTAGACAAGCGATAGTTATAAGCATATTAAGTTTAGTTAAATAAGGAAAAAGTACTAAAATATGTTCTCTTGGAATGGTGGATATAAAAATGTGTAATTCTTGGACAAAAAAAATTAAAACTTTTTTTAAAAATAACAATACGTCTTTCTTATTTAGACTAAAAAAATAACAAAGAACGCTCCTGAAAAAAAAACAAAGCAGTTAATTTTTGACTAATTTCTGCCAGTAACGTACTTGGCAAAAAACAGAAGCGTTCCTCCACTACAAATCAGTAAAATTCCTGAAATTAATCTGGAATATTTTTGAAGAGATCAGAAACCTTCCTGATAAAAGCCTGTCACGTTTCTGGAATGAATCAAGAGCTTTTTAAACAAAGTTAGATATGTTTAAGGCAATAGCTTGACACCTTTCTGATTTACCAAGAAGACTCCTGGAGCATCTTAGCAAGTACTGTCTCTAGCTCTTATTCTTACGAGTCTTTCTATCTTCAATATTTTTCTACAAATATAATAATAAAAAAGAAATCATTTACATTTTTATAAATTAATTTTTATCAGTCAAAATGCTGCTCCCTGGCTGCTGCGCCAGAGACAAGTCACTCCTGCCAACCACTAAGTACGCCACTGCCTTTGTGTGTGCACGCACACTCTTTGTGATGCACCCTTCACTCTGACTTATGCTGTTTGTGCCACGTAGTTTATGAAGCACGGTAAAATGTCTGTGGTAAAAATAATAACTAAATTTACTTGCCAGAAAGCTCCTTCAGATGTGAAAATGAAGTGTAAAATGCTAAAAAGAAATCTAAAAATAGTTTTATAACTTAAAGACTCCTTTAAAACAGGTTTGTTAAATGCACTCTCCGCATTTTATAATATAGAGGTTGAAGTTTACCGGATACTTGAGGATTATCACAAAACATCTGAAATAAAATTATTTTCTGGAAAGCCATCATGATAAACATTTCAAATAAATAGAAATTCATAAGCTTGAAATTTTTATCCCTGAAATTTGAAAAATAAATAAGTAAATAAGTAAAAGAAATCCTAATTTTGAGCAGTCTTTCTGCAACTGCACAACTTATTGTCATTGAGTTCATAACTTCTCAAGTTTTCAGCTAATAACAACTTTTCGGCTGCTGTGCTTACACTCTTTATTAAGAAAGAGAGGAGGCGAAATCGTTCTGAACTGTTCTATATTTAGATCCATATCGTGTTTTGAAGCTATAAAAACACGAATTCCTCACTTTCGAACTAATAACGGAGTACTTGGGAGCAAACCGAATGTTCAGGTGTTGATACAAGCACGATTGCACCATTCAGTCTGCAGTTTTAATGAAAAGTTAGAATGTCGATAGCATTCTAGTGCAATATTCCGAGCGAAAGCATCACTGACCGAATTTTTGATTCGAGATCATTCTTAAGTTAACTGATAATATTTTGAACATGCCATTTAAAATAACTTTGATCTATGTAGGTTAGCTCTGCGTCCCTTCAAATTTTTTAGCACATTTAACTAAAAAAAAAAGCCTCTAAGGCTCAGTTTTGTACTTTTCTGAAAAAGTTTTGTAACTTTTATTTTAGGAGGAAAAGCTGGCAAAACTTTAGACAGCTAATTGTATTCAGGGACGTCATTTCAAGTTTTTCCAGGGGGGGGGGGGCAAAGGGTGAAAACGCAATGCAATTTCATCGGAAATCAGCAAAAACCAACTTATATGTAAATACATTGATTTCTAAAAGTCGGGGGGGGGGGGCAATTGACCCCCCTGCCCCCCTAAATGACGGGCCTGATTGTATTGCTCAATAATTATAGTAGGACCTCCGAGGTCTCTGTGTTACAAACTTCCTTTCTCTTTTGTCCAATTATTAATATTGAATCAAAGAACAAAACAAAGTGTTCCGATTCTTCTCCCAAATCCTTACTCTATGACATCGTAATTATTCGTTTTTTATGACCAAATTAAATAAAAAGTCAATTCTAATGTGGTATTCTGTTGCTCAGATATATGCATAATTGAAAAATACTACTCGTAGGTTTCAACTATAAAATGGTCTGTACTGGCATACAGACCACTTTATTTTGCAGACGATGAAAACTTGAACGTTTTTTAGCGTTCAGTGTTGCGAAATGACAAAAAGCAATTTTTCTCACTTCTCATGATATCAATTTTCCAAAAAAAAAAAAAAGAAATAATCAGAGCCAAAAATACTCGACCGTATATTTATGCAGAATTTCTTTGTATAATCGGGAAGTTTTGTTCCGACTGACCCCGTCATTCCGATGAACCCCGTTTTACGGTACTTGAATTCTGTTTCGAAGTTGATCAAATTTCGTCCTTTATTGCAATATTTTCTGAAATACAATGAATCATAGCTTGTGGTGCTGTGAAATAAAATTTTTGTAAACATCTGAAACCTAATTTTCTTGTTGAAACCTTCCAATTTTTAAGTAAAATAAATTATTTTACATCACATTTCTTAACTGTTAAAAGCTACTCTAAGAGGTAAAATAATTTTAAACCACGTTAATAATTCATTTTATCAAGTTATTTTTAGAATAGAAAAGCATCAACCAATGGAATAATCCTACTTTGAATATTAGATATTGTTAAGAGACTTATAAAACTCAAATCACTCACCATCTCCGAATTTTAAAGCACAGTGATTTATTTTTAATGAATTTTTAAAACTGCGCCGTCAAAAATGTCCGCAGTGACATCACATGTCTGATTGTGTCAATCTTCCACAGTAGACTTGCATTTCAACTGCATTTGCTTTTCCATTACGGAGTTTTTTCCCTTCAGTTATTAATTATTTTGAGTCTAATAATTCACTATACAGATTGAATTACGTCAAAGGGCAATCCAATAACCAGCCACAGGTGTCAGCGATTGTGGTTTTAAACTTTTTACGAGAAAACAAGATTCAAATTTTCAGTAAAGCATTACTTGTCGACTTTTACCTATTACGGCAGCCCTGATGATAAACAACTTTGTGAATACTGCGAAAAACCTGTTTTCTCCCCTACCAATACGTCAATCTCCTCACCAATGGCGCCGAAGATCGAAATGCGAAAAAATCCAACCAGGTGAATGCGTCACCGTCACTTGAACTTTTAAAAATTATTTTGAAAATGAAATATTTATCATATCACAATCCTTTTTTCACATATTATATTCATGAATGTTATTTTATCATACAAAAATAAAATTGAAAAATCGAACGTTTCTCTACTATAATTTTGTTATACGGAATAACTAAACAGCACGTTAGGGTTTTTTTTTCAGTTTTATGCTAATAGCTATACAATAACATTTAATGTGAGGGGGCTGTCAAAATTAGTGAAGGTCTGCATCAAAGTTAATCTAAATGACTGTCTGAAGTAAAGTCGTTAAGAATATACGGCAAACCCTTTATGACTGAGCATCTGTACTAAAAGCCTTTTTTTCCACACGACAAAAATTTATGGAGGTAAAAATGCTCGCTATTAATATTATGCTTTCTGACTCTCCATTAAGTGATTGCTGTATAATAGCTTTCCCAACAAAACAAGTTTTCTTTTTCCGCAGAAATTCATAAATTGTTGTTGTTCTTGCTATATTACTAGCAAAAACCACTCTTCAGATCACTACCACAATCACTATTTTCCTAAAAATTTCTCGAAAGTATGCTAGAAAACGTGGTTCAGGTTGATTTCACACCCTTTTCTAGGAAAACACATTACAACTTAGCCTTGATGACCTCCTTGATGAAATAGGATGTTAGTGCAGCATGTTTTTGAAATAGAGGGTCTATAATTAAGAAGTTGCTGCAGCCGATGCTGCAGTCATTTCTCATTTATTTAATGAACTGAAAGACGATTGTGTGTGTGTGTGAGAGAGAGAAAGAGAGAGAAAAAAAAAAGAGAGGAAACTTTTATCAATAGAAAAAGCAACGGAAAGAACATTAATTGATGAATACTTACCAGAAAAATCTTTAATTATAGGTAGTTAGAGGCTCACATACAGGTGATGAATACTTACCAGAAAAATCTTTAATTATAGGTAGTTAGAGGCTCACATACAGGTGATACCTTTCCATAACTTAAATGCCTCGATATTACGATAATAGTTATTCATTTCTAATTTAAATGTTACATTTATTTTAATCTATTTATAACACTTAACTCTGTTTGTTTATGAAAAGAAAATATGCCACAGGCGTGTAAATGGAAAGCCACAGGCATGCAAATGGACTTAAAATCATTGACATTGTGAAAAAGCGAATAAAATTATTTTTCAACGTTTGAAAGCACAAATAAGTATGATTAAAAAGATATTAAAAAGGCAACCATGTTTTGAAGGCAATATATTCTTTCGTCAGTGCATAGCACATACGTGGAATGAAGAATGGATTGGGAGAATTTAAATACAAAAGAAAAAGATTTAGACCAATCAGGTATCCGCATGTGCTGAGCCATGATTGGACGTAGAGAAATTAGAAAATGTAGTTTTAAAACCATCAAGTAAAATCGGAGAGCTGTGCGGAACTGCAAAAGACTCATTATTGCATATATTTTGTGAACATAAAAAGCCTCCAAGAAATCCAATTCCCCAATCCAATTGGGGCCGAGAAAAAAAAAATCATTTGTGACGTTTGTTTAGAAGGATAAAAACCGATATAATAATAGTTAATAAAATGTCGTGCCACAAGTTCATAATCAGTGATGTTTCTTCAATATATTTTAAAAATACGTATTAATTATATTTACCTAGTTTTTGAACCATTGTTACCTTTTTTACAAGGTGTATTGGAAAGGGGGTGGGGAGACCGAAACAGGATACCTATTTTTAATTCTCGTAAAAGTACATTAAAAGAAAAAAAAATCAACGGATAACAAATAATTTTTAATTTGTTTCAGCTTAAATACCATATGTAGATTTAGTTGGTGGTGTTATGCATATTTTTTTGTATTTATTGATCGTACAAAATGGTACACAGAGATCTAAAACAAGGTGGAAGAAATATGGTGCCATTACCGCATTTTTTTTTTTTTTTGTGAAATTGCCGCAAAATCCTCTTAACTACAAATTCATGTGCTATGTTTAATGTTTCTTCAGACGATGTAAAAAATCATTGCAATTATTTTTAAAGATTCTTATTATATACTTATAAAACAAAGCAACAACCTCATTAAAATTTGGGAATTAAATCCTTCTTAAATAGCTAACCCATGCATTTTATAAATTTTCCTAAAACATCACTTCAAAAACCTATCTAGACCCTCGCATAAAAATAGTTGAATTTCTAAAACACATTAAGAGAAATAAGAGATAAAAATATGTGCTACAAGAGGGAATTTTTTTTTTTTTGAAAAAAACTTCAGTCAAACTTTTCCGCAATATTTCTTTGCCATTGTTTTAAAAGTATTTAATGACTGAAAAACATTTATACGTTTAAACCTGTGATTAAATATGGGAAATTAAGCAGATAAGCAGGCACACTTGAATAAAATTCTCCTGCTCAAGCGGATTGCTTTTTTATGGCACACTGCATCTACGAGGTGTAATTGCTAGAAATTATGGAGTGTGAAAAATTTCAGGGACATAAAAATAAACCTATTCCCCAGAAAAAAACTTTAATGAATAAGTTCCAAAACAATTTCTTCCTTTTTGTTTTGAAGCTTTCATTGCTTTATTCCATTAAGAAACTTATCTGAGTAAAAGTACATTTTGAATTTGCTTATAAAACCGCTTTAATTGCCATTCATTTGAGCGAAAGCTGTTTCGCATATGCATTGAAGTAAGTCCTGATATTTGTTTTGAGCAGAGCTATAGCTAGTGTTTTTTCCCCCCAACGGTGAAAATACTCTTTGACGTTTTTTAGAGAAGAGGAACTTTGTATGGTGTGGAATATACGAAAGGAGTGAAGACCGAGATCGTGACCAATCTCATAAAAAACTTTTCTTTCTAAGGATGAAATGGAAGATTGGTAGTAATTGAAAAATTGTACATTAATTTGAGTTTTAACATTTAAACGGTTGGTATTTAAAAACATGACAACGTATTTAAATAACTTTTTAAATTTCAAATGCATTTTTGCCCATTTTTTACTATGCTAATTTTTTATTGCAATACTGTTGTGAGTAATTGTTTTTCATTGGTTTGAAAGCTTTAAATCTGTCCATTCCTCATTGGAACAGACTTTTGCAGCTTTCTGCGGAGTTCGCGAAAACTCTTCTTTAATCCACCCTCGGACCTAGAAGAGAGCTTATTGCTGTTTGAAATAAGCTATTGGATACTGAAAATTCGCCCTCAAAGCTATATAAAGAACCTTACTCTATTTACAAGAGTCTTTCCCCATTCAGCTCGGGAAAAAGGCCTTCGGCCTGCCCGAAAACTCATGCAATACTAGGGGAGGATGGGGATGAATGGGACAGGGGATGAATGGGACAACAGAATTTTTTATACCTAAATTAATTTAAAATTTTTGATATTTTACCTGGTAAATGGCAGCACCTGTACCACTTAGTAAATTGTGTTTCAAAGTATTTTCTTCCACGTTGGTGTAAACAAGACAGCAAAGCTTATTTTTCCATACCAAAAGTAAGTTTTTTTGTTAAAATTACTCCAGTGTTTATTGAAAAGGACTGCACTTAAAGCAAATAATGTTATATTATGTTGAAAATATACTTATTTTACTATGATTTCAGACTGAAATGGAGAAAATCCATTTATTTTCCATGCCTACTTTTTGATATACATAAACATGTGGGTATGGGGATGAATGGGACGGTTCCATTAATCTGATTAATTAATTTTCTGATTTCAAACATATGCATCAGAAATTTACAATGTTCAACACATTAAATTATTTTCTTATTTTTTATGAACTAAAATTTGGTACATGAGTAATTGTAACTCTTAAACTACATTGACAAAATGTTGAAACTACTTAACTATATTGTTAATTAAGCCTATTGAAATCTGATCATGGCAATTTATTTTTATTCACATCATAAATTTTTAACTAAAAATAGGTACAGCTTTAATTGCAGTCAATCCTTTTGTTTTAAAATATCTATAAATAAAAATAGCTACCAGCATTTTGTAACCATGGTTTTTAAAAATTAATCTAACTTCTTTTTGTAGATTGTCACGGAATTGGAAAAAGAAAACGGAACGAATAAGGGGGCGCCTCATCAACGATTAAAGATGCCGTTAATGAGGTTGTCTTGAAGGGAATGCCTGTAAGAACAGTTGCAGATGCATTTAATATGTCCAAGTCGACTTTAGGTAGATATGTGAAAGAAATTAAGCAGAGCTCTGATTTAGAATCCTATGCTCCAAAACCAAATGTTAGAAACAGGAAAATATTTTCAAGCGTGGAAGAAATTGAGAAACAAACAATGGAAAAAGCAAAAAAAAAAGAAGACCAAACATTAAACTTTTTTTTCCAGTCATTTTCTTCACTTGTCCCATTCATCCCCAATGTTGTCCTATTCATCCCCTTTATGGGGATGAATGAGACGGAGTACATGCACTCATAAAAAATATTTTAGCAATGTAAAATGACAGCAAATTGACTGAATTCATTTATTTATGGGTAACAAATAGTTGAAATATTTATATAAAAATTGTTAAGTGGCTGAAAAATGTAGAATTTTTCGAATATTAATTGAAACATGAAATTTGTCCCATTCATCCCCATTCTCCCCTACTACAAGAGTCTTCACTGTTTTCCTCTATGTCTTGCTGTATGTGCGTCCCCATGTGTTGTAATAAAGTTGTTTGTTTATGTTCAACTGTCTGATCTCTGCTACACTCGATTCACATAACATTTCAACAAATGCAAAGCGTAAAAATATGCTTGACTTCCTTTTTGAGGTGTATTTTCGATTTTCAATGCGTAAAATAAGCTCATAGAGGTCCAACAAGTAAATTTTATGGAGTATGTAATGGAGTATCAATACATATCATTTTAACCTTTAGACTTTTGATATTTTTAAAAATGACGCATTATTTAAATGTAACTTTTTAAATGTAAAATGCCTTTTTTGTCCATTTTTTACAATGCTACGTTTTTTATTTGTACTACAAATCGTGGAAGTATGCTTGACTGCAGTTTTGAGGCTTATTTTCGATTTTCAATGAGTGAAATACGCTTATAAAGGCCAAACATATTAACCCATTAATGCCTGGCATCTATTTTTCCAAAGATATTTTGTATATTAGTTACAAACAGTGTTTAATGGACAGGAAAAATATTTAAAAAAAAATGTGCAAAATACTTTTTTTATTAAGGAAAGAAAAATCGTCCCTTAAAAGTTGCGATAGACCACAGAGGGTACATACTTTTTTTACTAATTTTTTTTCTGCCTACGATATAATATTTAAAAAGACATTTTATTAGAAAAAATAAGATCAGCAATTAACATAAGCTGGGAAGCTGGGAATAACTTTGAAAACTTAGCTTCTTTTCTTGAGATTGTGAACAATGTAATTTTTGATAAAGATTATATTAAAACTGCTACAGAACACATTTTACAATGGTTATGTGCTGCAATTTGTTAATAACGAATTGAAACAATACCAAGGTACTGATTGAATACTATTATTTGGTTGAAATGTTTATTTTGGGGAAATTCAGACAGTTTTTTGGAACGTCCCTGAAAAGGGTCGCTAGGCATTAATGGGTTAAAATTTCTGGGGTATAATATATATTAAGGAGTATCAGTACATATGAAAATCTATAATTGAAACATGTTGTTATTTATAATATTTATTGAGTTTTTCGTGAAGTGATTCATGAATAACAAGCTAAAGAAAAAAGTCATTGGCATTTTTTTACATTTTATTAACTTTCAAACTGTAATTATGATCTGCGGAAAATCGTTCTGGCACAGTTTTCATTCATTTCAAAAGTTCTGTTTGAAAGTTTGAAGGAGTTAACCTTTCTTGCAATGATAACATGCACATGTAACAGCAGACTTGAAAGTTAGCGCTTTTGGTCCATCAATGCACATGACTTTCACTTTAACCTACAAAAGAGAGAATAAATATAATTAATCAAGACCCGTATGCACTCTCTATATCATCCGTGTGCACTCTCTTTTACTTTTTTTCTCTTTACACACACACACACATAAAGCATGTTTCTGTTTAACTGCCAATACCTCTACTTTTGCAATCGTTAGTTCTGGATTCATACTTTTAATTGCAAAAATGTTTAAACTAAGGTGCAGAGTTGAGAATTTAAAAGTTTGAAGCGGAAAAATAATTTAGCCCAAAAATATGTAGTATATTTTTTTAAAATTAAGGCTAGGTCCCCTAACTTATGTTTGGGGAAAAATTCTCCATTGAAAAATAATTCCAATACAAAGAACTTGAAAGATTCATAAGAAAAACTCAAGGAGTTATTCAATTTCAAAATTTTCAGAGACGGTGCAGAAAATGAGATTGGAAGATATGGCCATTCCGAACATACAAATGTTTTACAGAAGAAAGAAAAAAATTAATATGCGTTTCATTTTTCGGCTACCTAAGCATAAAAACTAATGTTATTAAAATATGTGTTATATTTTTTAATTTATGTAGCAATACGTATTCGTTCGAGAGAATAAATTCGAGCTCAGAATATGAATTAATTATTTTAAAAGTTGGGCAAGTCTATTTTTGTAAAAAAAAAAAACCTGAACATAATGGTAATTATAGATAAAACTTAATAAGATTTATTTTCTGTAACAATAATAAAAAAAGCAGAACCATAATATCTGAGGGGTGAAAGTTAAGCTCCACATTATTAAAACTGATTATTGAAAGGTCTTAACTTAAATATATCTCAATAAAAAGTTTGGCTTGTCCCATTTGCAAAAATGACTCACATACTCTAAAAGTGAAAAAGGCTCCAAAAATGCTAAAGTCATCAAAACAGAAGTGCACAGTACGCAGAGACCTTTCTGCAATATCTTTATCATGTTTAATGCCACCTTTTAAGTTTTTCGCAATAATTTTAATCAATGAAATTAATATGATCATGACAGTTTATTGCAGCAAGGAGATAGTTGATAAACAATTTCATTTGCATAAAATTTCTCTAGCCGCAAATAATGAGCATTTCTCACTTAATTTACACTACATTTTACAAGTACATAACTGCTTAACGGAGTAGAATTTAGTGCAGTTGTATTATTGCAGAAAGACCACTTATGCTATGGGGGAAGGTCTAGTGAGATCTATCATGAGAGTGTCCAATGTAGTCACTTAATTTCAGGTATTTTGTCCTTTATTTTCTTTCTTCCTAACGTTTTAACACAGTAGTTCCAAAAATCCATTGTAATCGGGGCTCACGCTACCTCGGACTACTGAATTTCGGATTATCTGGAAAATTCTCTTAACGGTAGAAACTTAATACTTTTCGGTCGTCATAAGGAAGTAAAACTATTAATTTCAAGTCGTTTTACATATCAAGTTATTATTTCCAAAGCATATCTTAATACATTTATAGCAGACACAGAATATTCCCTGATATCTTGCATGTGTCATTGACACCGACCTCTCAATACTATTTTCTTTTATTATTAGTACTTTATTGTATTCACAAAAGGAAATTTTAGAATAGCAAAAGATTCCAATTTTCACACTGTAGAAAATGAAAGTTGTTTTTATAGTATAATACACCTAATTTTATAGTAATAAGCTGTAAAAATTTCACATTTTATAGTAATGAACAGTAAAATTGCTAGTTTTACAGTTGATTACCGTGCATTCTACAGCTTTAAACTAGAACCTCTGCTGCCAGTATTATACTGTTGTTTTTACAGTATAATGCTACTAAATTTTACGGCAATAATTTTTAAAATTTCTAACTTTACAGCAATAAACTAAAATTGCTAGTTTTGCAGTTTATTACTGTGCATTTTACATTTTTAAATTGAAAACTCGGCTGCCAGTGTTATACTGTAAACACAACATTTCATTTTTTACACTGCAGATAAAAATATAAGTCATCTTTTCAGCGGTTACAGAAACATCGGATCAACCGAACCTCGGACTTTTGAGACTCAGATTTTCGATATTCTACTGAACTTCCTCTCTTGGATATTTTACTGTGATCGTTATATGTGGTTAATATTTCCTGTTTCAATAATGTTTTTAAATGAAAAAAAAGTATTTGCTGCATTTCTTATATTTTAACCCCTTTAGTCAAAATTAGGAAATAGCCGAAAATGTTTTATTTGGTAGACTAAGTACTATGGCTAAGAATATCTTACAAACAAAATTTCACGTTTGTAAGTAAAAAATAAAAAAAAAAGTTATGCTGTGTCTAATTTTCCAGATATAAATTTTGAAATTCAGATGTCAGCAAAGAAAAAAATATGAAATATCACACAAACTTGAATGTAAAATATTCTCCAAAAACAGCAAAACATAATATAAGCATTTAAAATGATAAATCAAATTTTATATATATTTTAAAAAATCAGAAAAAAAGTTCGCCTTTGCGACAAGAAGCTGTTCTTGGAAAAACGAGTCAAATCCAAATCTTCCAATCCATTATTTGCAATGCTGCTAATTCCAAAACGAGAAATTTTTGCACAGATGATAAATGCGAAATGTCAAGAGTAAACTACAAAAAAAAAAAAAAAATCAAGTAATTTAATCGATTATTAAATGATTGGCAACTGTTCAAAGCTTATGTCCGGTATGCCGGACACCAGGTCTGAAGGGAATAAGTAAACATCTTCAAAAGTAGCCATGAAAGGAGAACTCAGGAATACCTACACATGCATATTATTACTTACATCTTCCGTTTCCATGATATTGCAGCATTGGCCGAAGGACGTAACTGTTTGTTTTGGATTAACACGCATCGAATCTTCTGAAGACGGTACAGAGTAAGACACACAGTAGCCCCGACAGGCATTTGTAGTAATGTCGAATTCGACGCAGCCTGGAATACTTATAGTTCTGGTGTGACCTAAGAGAAAAATACATTTGCATCGTAGTTTAAATTAGATTCAAACTGAATTAAGCACAGTAAGCTCGGAATAATGAAAAACACGTGAATAAATAACTACTGAACAGCAAATTATAATTTTTAAAACTTAAGGAATGACACCTGCTTTAGAAATTAAAAAAAATGATTTTTTGAGGATTTTTTTTTTTTTTTTAGGATTAAAAAAAAAAAAACAAGTCTAGCGAACTTGGAATATTTTATTACATGTCTGAACATGGGACAAAATCTTTTTTTAGAAAAAAAAAATTCAAACTGATTTTTATGCACATTCGTGTAATTGCTGTTTTTAACCGGCGGGACATATGGAGCTCGTAATTTTTATCTGAAAAAACCCCCCCACTATTTACATTTTCATATTTTTTTCTTCTATTTAAACTAAAAGCGTTCCCGAAAAAAAAATTCTTAACAATTTTTTTAGCTAGTTAAAATGATTTTTTTTTAAACAAAAAGCACTTTTCTCGAACCTAAAAAAGCATTCAAACTTCATAATTTTTAAAGTTATGTGCAGTTCATACAGAAGAAAAATGTAGGAAAATTAAAATAGTGTTTGTTTTCGTTTTTGTTTCAGATAAAAACTACGAAATCCAGTTGTCTCGCCAATTGAAAACAGCAGTTGCACAAATGTGCATGAAAATCGGTTGCATGTGAATATTTCCCTCCAAAAAAACGTTTTTTCCCCATGTTCAGATACGCACTGAAATAATCTAAAAAGTTCGCTAAATTTGTTTATTTCTTAAATAGTAAAAAAATCCCCTAAAAATCGATTGCTTGAGCCTTCTGAAGCAGGATATCCCTTAATAAGGTATAATTTCTAGGAAAGTCGATGCTGTATAGCACAAACTGCCAAATATATTGTAAGGTTTAACGAAAAGCATGCCATACATTTTAGGTTTTCTCAATTGTTATCTCGGACACATGCGAATTTAATTTTTGCAAAATTTGTTAGTACGGAATGGTCATAGTAATATTCTACCATTTTATTGTGATTATTTGTAGGTGAAATATTTTCTGAAATTTTTAAAAACTTTTCTGAAAATAATTAAATGCGTTCTTTCATCTATTAATAAAGTTCAAAAGAAAAATGTGCATTTTTAATCTGTCGACATGATTCAATTGACAAAAAAAAAAAAAAAAAAAAAAAAAAAAAAAAAAAAAAAACATACTTAAATGAAAGAGAGAAGGAACTAAACTTCACATAATTACATATCTCTTATAACTTACCATGACATAGCTCTATCAAGGTTCAAAATTCTCTTAGAATATTACAGATAATAGTTTGAAAAAAGTACGTATTCTATAATAAACGAAAACGATGTATCTGGAAAGGTTTTATTTAATGTATTATTTTCATCAAATATTTATCGTATGCTATTAAAAATAGTTACTTTCAAAAGCTATTTGTCGTCTATTATAAAAAAATTAACCTATAAATGGTTTTAACTGTCCACAAGTAAATCTATTAAATCGAATGAACACTGGAAGAAAAATAAAGAAACGTTCCTGGAAAATCCCTGGGAAGTTGAAGTGCCGATTTTCTGCTAATAACATGTCTGAAAAAATAAGAAAGGTTCCCCCCTGAAGGTTAGTAACCTTGCGGATGAATTCAGAAACCTTCCCAATAAAAACCAGCCACGTCACGCCAGTAAATCGGGAATCCAAAAACTTAAGTTTATGATGACAGTTCATTGCCTTCCTGTTTTACCAGAAAGGTCCCTGGAACAGTTTAGCTAATATGGACCAAAACTAAGACAGTGATTGCAAGAAAATAGCTGGAATAGCTTTTCAAAAATACAGTATCCTATAACTGCATTGCATATGCCTTTATTTGTACCAAAGTCAACTTGGACAGGACGTAATTGAACAAAAGGGGAAACACTTAATACAAACTTTGGATATACCATCCACGTGGTAGCTAAAAATATTTTTCACAACAATGAAAAGTCTGCATTCATGCAACTTGTATCAATTCAGAAAACTTTCTGCAAAGGAACTTGATTTTCACAGGAAATAGGAGGAAACTAAATTTGGGAATGGTCTACAGGAATGATCTGTACTTTCGAAATTTTCTTACAGTGAAGCATTCTTTAACCGGAGACTGCGTCAACATTTCATCGTCTTCTTGAGTTTGGAATCGCCATGGATGTCTGCTATTGTTATTTTTCAATAACAGTAATTGATCACATAGTTTAACATATCGAAGTACCAGCTTTGTTAAAATATCGTAAATTGTCATCTTTTTTTTTGGCATTTTTAGCTCTTTGGTGACCCTATAGGAACCGCAGGTCACCTTAATGAGCCCATTTCATAAATGACAGGTATAGGATACTGTCTAAAGAAAATATTTTTGCTAAAATACCGAAAGTCTGCCTGATGGATTAACAAATTTACTAACCAACTTTGAAGCAGCCAGGTTTCTCCCAAATGTTAGCTTTTGATCTATTTATGAACACTAGTAGTAAAAATGATATGAATTTCAAAGAATTGGCCATTGTTGACGAGAGAATGTGTTGAAAAAACTACAGCATCTATAGAAAAAGAAAAAGAAAAAGAAAAGCAAATATATAAATATATATAGTATAGAACAGAGCTCGTAAAGACATTTTGAAATGAGCAAGAAAAAAAAATCAGCAAATTTATTTTGTAAAGTAGTTCGACGTCAACACAATTCACGAAATTAGCTTAAATATAAATAATTGTCTGAATAATTTGGATAGCATTATGCAAAAAGGAGTTAACCCACAAAACATAAAAAAATGAGTTATCTAACTCTGATGGTAAAATATGTTGCTTTCTACATTAAGCAAAACTGATTTAAGCCCTATCAGCGTTTCATGGTAACATATCATTGGTATATTTATATAAAGCTCATGATTTTTGCCAGAGTTTGTTGACTTTAAAGCCCATTATCTCAAAATCAGGATTTTGTGGGTTAACTCCTTTTTGCATAATGCCATCCATTTATTCCTTTACACATTAATTTTCTTAGAGATACAATGCATTAAAATTCACTTGGTGAAAAACATACAAGTAGTAATGTACTAATAGAGAGACTCATATAAAAGGCTGAATTATACACCTCTTTAGAGCAGATAATGTGCTTCCAGTTAATGTAGAAAATTAGCGTCTCCTACTATTGCCCATTCGTCATATAAGCAAGCAGTTAACATGCATTTAGATGAAAAGTTCTGTCAACGACAGAAATGCTGTTAGAAAAATAATCTTCTTTTATGAGTATCTAAACTAGCAGTGGATTTTCTGATACAAATTCGAAGACTCGCTTATTTTTCTTACAAACTCCATTGGGTTTAAATGCTTCTTCAATGACATAAGTCCGGTTTGGAATTAATACCATTAGTAGTCGCTAAGTGCTCCCATTTACTGCTTAATTTGAGACGTAGGGAACCGAAATGTGTACGCAAAATCCTTTGCCTTTCTTTATATACGTGTAATTACAACAAAGATCTGACTCTATATGATATTCTAGAAAAAAAAGTGGAAACTAATGTGATTTTATCATTTAATAGCCTTCTTCCTCTAAGTATTAGACTTTTTAAGAAGATATATTTTTATTGATAGGTTTTTAAGTTTGAATTTTACGTAGTCACCCTTGTAGTATATAGTAGTTTAATATAAATTACTTACCTTTTTTTTTAAATTTGAGATAAATATTTCTTTTCATCATTTGAACAAAATAAATAAACTTAATTTAAAGAAAGAAAAAAGAGAGAAAAAAAACCCTCTGGAAATCACTTTCCAGGTATCCTTTCGGTACAGCGTAGAAATGAGCATGTAAAATAGGTACTTTGCTATGTAGCTTGTATTAGTAAAATTGCTCTTGATTTAGTATTAATTTCAGTGTATGATATTGTTGAGAAGTATGGGTTCATGAAATTCAGCGATATAAATTTTTATTAAATTTAGCAAAGCAATGAAGGGCATCATACCAAGCAACAAGGTAATGAATAAGTTAAAAAAAATTAGGGCTTGCAGGAGTAAAAGGAAATATTTGATGAATGGATACCAATTTTATTACCATACTAAATCTTTGAAACTAAACAGTTGGTGAAAGAAGACTAGGAAACAAACAGAAGAAATTTGGAGAGTTTCACGGGTTTCCAAGCAATTGTGTAAGCGTCATTATTGTTTAAAGACACTGTGTCACATTTGAAATCACATTGTTGACACTGAAAAAAGTTGCTTTATAAAGTTTTGTGATCATAATTTTAGCTCTCCAGCATTTCTACAAATGTGAAGGAGCAGGTTTCAACTAGTTTTACTTGCTATGTGCAAAGCAGGAGCGCCCCGATGGGGGATCACGGGAGGTCACTGTGACCGCCCACTAATTTCCGTATTCGGCACATTTTGCTGACGATTCGGCAATTTGAAGACAATATTGCAACATTGAGATTTTTGGTTCTTTTTAGTTTTTTGAAATGTTTTTTTAATGTTTTTTCACACTAAATGCTATGAATGTACGACATGTGTGCAGTGCACGCTTGTATTTTATCATTCGGTAAAACTGGATCCTTATTTGGCAAATTTTTCCCTCCCAAAAGTTTTAGTTCTGCCCTGGGTGCAAAGGCTATAATAAACACTTAGTTGTGAATTTCCCCTACCCAGTTATTTTTGATGTGCAGTTTAGATGTTTTCATATACTCTGTTAATCTTGTACTCTGGTGTAAATAGAAATGGCTAAGATTTTCAGTCCTCCAATCTTTGGATGATTAAATGCAAGCTGCTCGCCAGTCACAGTTTGATTATTGCTCGTGTAGAGCTTCTTAAGCAATTTACCTACATCAACCTCATGGGGAAATAAATAGAGTGTCTACATTCCCCCCTTAGTCCCTGGGGTGAAAAAAATACCCTGAGGTAAAAGGAAATACGATTTTATTCACTAATAAACCGTAATAAAATCAAGTTTTTTTATCCCCAGTTACTCCCAAAGAGTGTATTCTTGAACACAATCCACAAAATTTTATCTCTCAACTCACCCAGAAGAAAGGGAAGGATCTAAATTTGAAACAATTAAATTCTCTTTCCTTTTACCCCAATTATTCTTAACAAATGTAACATACGTTAACAAAATTAGTTTAAAAAAAATCAAGACATCTATAGTTGAAAAAAAAAACGAAAATGTTGAGTAAGCTTAATTGTTTAAATTGAAAATACATACGACATACCTTTACGTTATGATTGAATAGAATAGTTCATTAAATAGTAAATAGTAAACACTTCTTTGCAACCAAGTTAACTTTTATGTCATTAATTCACATTCATGGTCGAAAATTAACTTTTTTAAAAATTTCACCTTCATGTTTGACGCCCGTAAGACATACCCCCTTATGGAGTCATATTATGTGCGTAAGAGTTGAGTTAGAAAACTAAATTTAAAGGGTAAATTCCATTATGATTAAGAAACTAAAGTAAATATGCATTTCCATTAAGATTTTTTATATTTTAAATAGGAAGCATACGAACTGTAACAGCAGCATTACTTGCAAATAGTTTGAAATTCTAGAGCAATATTTGCTTGAGCAATACATTAAAACAATTGATTCGGAAATTTTATTGATGATTTTGGATATAAATTTTTATTTAAGAACAAGGCTTATGCTAAATATTTATCACGAAGGAAATTTGTTTGCGAAAGTATTCTAGAAAATGAGCTTAATAAATAAATCCGAAGAAAATATTTGTAGATATTTTATTGATATTTATTCGTTTCTGTAGATACTGTAAACAAATATCTTTTTTCCCTTCTAATTTCTAAACAGATCATTGAACTAAAAATTGCTATGTGTAATGATTTATGCTCCTGTAAAACCAATTTCGGGTTTTTCTTCTTTTTTTCTTAATAAAGAGATCGTAACCATTTCTGAAACAAGAAAAAACTAAAGATTGAAGCAAAACTTATACATGAGAAGATTGAGTCCCGAAATAACTTTTATTGTTTGCATTTCGTTCAGATTATTGCGTAGACAAAATTCATATATCTGGGAGTAGTTGGTATGATTAGGTGAGCTTGCTTGGGTATGGTAGCTTTAATAATAAGCAGATTTTTTCCCCAATTAATTTATTGTTGTTTATACAGTTCAGTTAATACAGCTGTTTAAAGTTTTTTTCTGGTCAAGTATTATTCCATTTTGTGTTACAAAGTTCAAATAGTTTTATTTCGTTCGAGAAGTAGTATTTTTTCATAATTTTTGAAGAATTCGTTTCTTTAAAACAGAAGTTTTCGAAGTTTTAGGACAATAAAATATTTTCTTTCGAAATTTTCTACTTTTTCTCGAAGAATCCCTCCCTTATATTACTATCATAAACAAATACCACCGGCACCCTACATTAGTAGATGTATAAAAACTTTTAGGTTAAGTGATTTTGGAATTGTCTGACCAAGGTTTCAACTAATGGGCCCGATATGATTTTGTATTCAAAAAGTTAAGCTATTCGCAATATACACCAGAATCACTCTACTCTATTGCATATATATATATATATATATATATATATATATATATATATATATATATATATATATATATATATATATATATATATATATATATATATATATATATATATTAGGGTGTCCCAAAAAAATCGAAAGTCGGAATTTTGAAAAGCATACCCTCTTATTTTTTTCCTTTTACATCAAAACAACTGTAAAAAAAGTTTCATGCAATTTGAACAACGGTAACCCGTGCCGACTTGCGTCCGAAAGTGGGAATTAGCACTTTTTCACTGGGCCAAATCGAAAAAAAATTTTTTTGGAAATTCAAAATTTCATGTTGATAAAACACTTCTACTAGATCCCAACATGTCCCAAAAAATCATTTATCCAAATTAAAAAATATTTAGGCACCCCACACGAGGCTTAAAATTCATAATTTTCTTCAAAAAATAGCTTTTTTTCTATGTATTTTGTAAAAAATGAAAGAAATTTTAAGAAATGATCAAGATGAAAAATATGAAGCACAAAGTATATAAGTAGAGCTAAATGTAAGTTTTTTCTCTCATTTTATATTTAATTCTCCCGCAACTTACTCAAAATTACGGTTTTTTTTTCAAGTTTTAAGCAAAATTTTTCCATTTTAAATACATTTTTTTAATTATTCATCTGCAAATGCTGATTTGAGAATATGTTCTTAGTGATTTTGGAACTTGCTATTTTCTTTCAGTGTATCTGCAATTTAAAGTTCATAAATGATGCAATTAATAAATAGAAAAAATTAAAATTTTGAAAGAAATATGAAAATTTTAAGCCTCGTGCTGGGGACCTAATTTCTTTAAAAAATTTGAATAAATGTTTGTTTAATATCAATATGATTGTCGAAAGTGTTTATTGTAATTTCAAAAATTACAAATTATGCCGACTTGTCCTTGAAAGTGTAAACTAGTACTTGTGAATTGAGCCGAATCGAGAAAAAGGGGAGGAGGAAGGTATTCGAAATTTAAAGTTCATAAGTCTCAGGAAAAAAATACAGCGTTGCTTTTTTTTTTTTCTAACGCATTGCGTGTTATTTTTTCCCTTTAATATCAAAATCGTTGCAAATAAGTTTCATGCAATTTGAACTTCGGTAACCCGTGTCGACTTGCGCGTAAACATGTGAGTAGCACGTGTAACTTGTATATTAAGCAAGTAAGTGCTGTCGAATGACTGTTGCGCAGCTCAAAACAGCTGTAAATGGTGCAGACAAAACAAATCAAAACAGAAAAACAGATGGCTGGGAGGAGCTTATCCGTAGCAATGTGCGAATTGTCAAACGAAGCGTCAGTATGAATTCACACCGGTCAGATTCAGTATGGTACTTCTACAAGAAACGAAAGATGGCAGTGGAATTGCGTAGTACGAAAAAAACGATATTTCTAATTGGAGATGTAAAACATCAAATAATGGGAACGAAACTTCCCTCTAACGGGCAAGTTCTCTCTGTTTTATTTTATAACATTAGAGAAGTCAAATTAACTACTAGGGAAAGTGCAAATCTTGCTATTCGAGAGTGTATCATCTTCTGGGAAAAGGCACGCATTCCCACCAAATCTTTGCTAAATTGTGTGAAGAAACTTATGAATCTATATGAAACTTGGAGAGACTTACAAAAAAATGCAAAGAAACCAAAAGACGTATTTAAGCAGCGGCATCAAGAATTTGTAAGTAATTTAGACAATCTATTTGATATTGCACATGCTGATGCACTTCAGTTAATTAGAATAGAAGAAGATAGAATATTTTTACAGCTACAAAGAGAACCCGGCCGACCCGGCCACTTAGATAGAGTTGATAAAAAACTGGCCGACAAAGAAGAAAGGGCTCGACTTAGGGCAGTCGAAGAAGAAAATCGGAGAATCAAGCACGATTCCGCTTCATTATCCTGGGAATTAAATGAAACAGTGCAAGAAGATTCTGCTTCGAGCTCTAGTGAAAATATGTATTCAGAAGATTTCCCTGAATCAGTACCGGGAGTAAGTAGTAAATCAGAACCTGGAACAAGTAAATCAGCAATAAGAAACGATTTTATTACCCCAAAGTTAGTTGCTGCATTGGGTAGATGTCAGTTAAGTATACGAGATTCTGTGTTTATTCTTGAAGCAACTATTGACGCACTTGGGTGCAACATTGATGAATTCCCGATAAGTAAATCTTCAATTCAAAGAATTCGAACCCAAAAGAGGAAGGAGCGAGCGGAAAGCATAAAAGTTGATTTTCAGAACGAGGTACCGGATGTAGTGACTTTGCATTGGGACGGCAAACTGTTGCCTGCTTTAAGTACGCAAAAATCAAAAGAAGAGCGCTTGCCAATAGTAATTTCATATGGACGTAAGGAACAACTCATTGCTGTGCCGAAACTCGAAGATTCTACAGGCAAAGAACAGGCACAGGCTATCTGGAAGGCAATCTCAGATTGGAATCTCGAAGACAAAGTTCAAATTGCCTGTTGCGATACTACAGCTTCCAACACAGGTCGTTTTAAGGGTGCTTGCACCCGCCTTGAGCAAAAATTTGACAGAGAAATACTTTTTTTTGCTTGCCGTCATCATGTATACGAACTAGTATTAAAGACAGTATTCGAAGTGAAAATTAAGCATGTCACAACGAGCCCTGATATCCCGCTGTTCCAACTTCTCAAGGATTCTTGGAAAAATATTGATCCTACTAAAATTCAGTGCTATAGAGAAGCTGCAGAGGTGTTACGAACTGTACCCGAACTTGAAAATTTGCTTGACTTTTATCGTGCTGAACTTACGAATGTTATGGTTAGGGATGATTATCGAGAATTGATCGAACTGTCGATCATTTTTTTAGGTGGAGACACAGAAAAAAAATTTAAAATAAGACCACCGGGAGCCATGCACCGAGCTCGGTGGATGGCTCGAGCTATTTATTCCCTAAAACTATTACTGTTTAGTTCCCAGCTGAAATTAAGTACGAAGGATAATGAAGCATTGTTAGATGTTTGCCTATTTATAGTGACTATCTACGTTAAACCGTGGCTTCATTGCACTTTAGCAGTAAAAGCACCCAATCTAGATTTGGGCTTTGTAAAATCTTTGAAAGCTTATGAAAGTGTCGACCCAATTATTTCAAAAGCTGCTGTACAAAAATTTATTCAGCATTTATGGTATTTGTCCGACGAAATAGCAGTCTTAGCTCTTTTTGATGATGAGGTGGAAGATGAAACGAAATCCAAAATGGTGTCAAATTTAAGCAGAGAAAACTTCTCGTCGTATGGGAAAAGATACATACCATCGAAGGAAGAGCTCTGTGGTCCACTGTATGGTAAGTTTCGTATATTGATTTTATAATTATTTAACTAGTTACTTCCTCATATCGCGCATTTGTTATCTGCTATTTTATTATTTTGCAGAGAAAACAATTGATAATTTCGTATCAATTAAAAGCCAGTCCTTGTTTACTAGACTCAAAATTGATGATAGTTTTCTAAATGAGAGTCCTTCTTTATGGGCGAATAACATTTCATTCCTTGAAGGGAAAAAGACGGTCTCAGTGCTTAGAGCAGTAAATGATACAGCTGAAAGAGCGGTAAAAATTATGCAGGACTTTCATGGTTTGCTCACAGCTGAAGAGGAGCAAAAACAATTTTTGTTACGCTGCGTTCAAGAGCATTGAAAGATATACCCTGACTGCAATAAACAAACATTAAAACGAAAGTACGTTTAGTAATGTTTATTGTACTGCAATATTGTTGTAAATAGTTGTAAATGTATGTTGTAAATAGTTGTAAATATAAATTGTAAATAAATTGTTGTCATAATTTTTTTAAGAAATTATTTTTTCTATTTATTAATTGCATCATTTATGAACTTTAAATTGCAGATACACTGAAAGAAAATAGCAAGTTCCAAAATCACTAAAAACATATTCTCAAATCAGCATTTGCAGATGAATAATTAAAAAAAATATATTTAAAATGGAAAAATTTTACTTAAAACTTGAAAAAAAAAACCGTAATTTTGAGTAAGTTGCGGGAGAATTAAATATAAAATGAGAGAAAAAACTTACATTTAGCTCTACTTATATACTTTGTGCTTCATATTTTTCATCTTGATCATTTCTTAAAATTTCTTTCATTTTTTACAAAATACATAGAAAAAAAGCTATTTTTTGAAGAAAATTATGAATTTTAAGCCTCGTGTGGGGTGCCTAAATATTTTTTTAATTTGGATAAATGATTTTTTGGGACATGTTGGATCTAGTAGAAGTGTTTTATCAACATGAAATTTTGAATTTCCAAAAAATTTTTTTTTCGATTTGGCCCAGTGAAAAAGTGCTAATTCCCACTTTCGGACGCAAGTCGGCACGGGTTACCGTTGTTCAAATTGCATGAAACTTTTTTTACAATTGTTTTGATGTAAAAGGAAAAAAATAAGAGGGTATGCTTTTCAAAATTCCGACTTTTGATTTTTTTGGGACACCCTAATATATATATATATATATATATATATATATATATATATATATATATATATATATATATATATATATATATATATATATATATATATAAATATATATATTTATTTATTTATAACTAATTAAATATTATTTCAACTGCTTTACATATCTCTAAAAATAACTATTATACATATTATTTGCGAAATTATATGTGCCATGTGAATTTTCATGTATGTTGTGTTGAGTTTGGTAAAGGAAGCGTAGTTGTTTTCTTTGCATTGATAATGTGCTGGCAGTAAAACAAGTTCTACGGAGATCTTATGACTTGGTGCGGGAATGGGTTGCTCATTTAGCGCAACCAAAACAGTCGACAGCAAAACATTAATACAAATAAAGTAAATGAGCTAAAGGTGGCGATAGTTAAGCTTTAATGATTTTTTACAATTTTAGAGTTAAGTGTACTTGCCTGAATTTTTTATGTGTAATTTTACCCTTATCTGTAACGTATATCAAACTCAATATATTTTGTGGTCTTCACACTATAACGAAATGAGTGACTTTAATTTATGTTAAATCTTTGTATTTCAATTCAAAAGCATTTCTTAAAATTAATTTTAATTTTTCATAAGTTCAAAATTATTTTTGAATTTTGACAAATCATAAACGTTTACTGGTATATAAATTAAACTTTTATTTGACAGTAACTATCTGATCTTATTCTCCCCCATCAATATTACTAATATTTGTGAGATCTATCATAGGTTAAACTAAAAAAAAAAATTTTTAGAATGTGTTCCGATTGACCCCTATCAACGGCGTGAATCGAAACACTTTTAAATCATTTTATATATAAATAATAACTGTTCAATATAATTTGTCTTTACTTGGAATATCAACATCAAAGCAAAACCGAAGTTTTGACCCGAAAAATCGAATAAAAAAATCCTTTGACTGCTTTTTTTACAATCAAAGCTGAAAAGTGTACCGATTCACCCCGTTTTACGGCAAGTTATCTTTAATATTTCATATCGCCCCACATTCCCCTACTTTTCTGATTAATTTGTCAAAAAATAATTTAACCATTAGAGAAGGACATTTTATGCCTTTTTTTCTTTAAATAAGAGGTAAGTTATAATATAAAAAAGTACATTACTGCACTTTCTAAAATACGACATTTTCACAAATACGAATAAAATCCCCTTTCATGGAGATAAAATAAACAGAAATCTACTTTAAATATCATTTGATCCAAGCGATGCAATTTAAGGTACTTTAAGCAACACTAATACCTTTACTAAAGTCCTTTCTCAATCTCTTTGTACCTCCGCTAAAAGTGTGAATCTCTATTTATGGAAACATTATGTGATTATGATTAATAATCCAATTAACACTGTTTCACTTTGTGTTCGGGACAGAAAAACAAGTTTTAGAGTATAGTTGGTGAGAGGTCATTATCGACCAAAGAAAATTTCGACACAAAAGAAAGGTTACCTTTTATGGTTGTTTCAAGTTCTAATAACTACTTAAGTATTCTGCTTAAACAGTTACATTATTAGTAGACATACCAGTTTTCTAGGTTTAGTATTTAGCATAACAATCGCAATGCCATCCAAAGTGTATGAAAAAGATAAAAAAGAAAAATTTATTTAAGACAAGACTTTGTGGAGGATTTATAGTCCCTTATCTTCATTTGTTCATTTTTATTTATTTCAAAAATTACCCTACATTTCACCGAGGGCGGTTCAGGAGATAATGACTGGGAGGGTAAACAAAATTTTTGAAGTTTAAGGAATATAAATTAATTAATTTCCCCATAAACTTCATGGGGTGGGAATGGAATATTAAGTGTTCAAATTTTAATATTAACTACAGTTTAAAAAATATATATATTTGCAAATGATATGTATTAAAAATAAAAACACCCTTCTTTTTGTGCATTTTCTACGTCAAAAGATCTTTTTCTAATGTTCATTCAAAGAACATCTTCGTACTTGACGATGATTCATGTACATTTTCAATCTTAGCCTATGGTCTAAAGTTAATATTTTTTAAATAGTTCCAATTTGAACGAAACCTTGTTAAAATAAAAAAAATGTGAAGAAAAAAAAAGAAAAAGGAATATGAGAAGGAGGAATCTTGGTTCAAACAGAACTACTTCCCTAAAAAGTTATTAAATTTTTCACTTATACATGTATATTAATATGATCAATTAATTGTTACCTCATGCTTGTTCTTAGGAATATTTTTCAGGAATACTAAGTTTTGTTTCATACTTTTAAATAAATTTTGTAAAGTAGAAAACTAATACCATTCCTTGCAAAGCTAACAAACCCCATTACCCCCCCCCCACCTCCCAGTGAAATCGCTCCTGCATGTTACACAAAATGCATGAAAACTTACTACAAATGTTTCAGGCACCTTCAATGTTTTCAAGCTTGCATCGAGAATCGTTAAATGAACGGATTAATAAGTCATTTCTTGATCCATTGCGTTAATGTTTAAGTTACTTGTTGATTTCTTAAAAGCCTTTAAAAAGATATTCTTTGGATTTCATAACTTTGTTAAAATAAAGGAAAAAAATGCTTTAAAATTATATTCATAGTTGAATATTGTTTAAGTAAAAAAAAAAAAATTGGCAAGGACTTTAACTGAAAACGAACAAATATGTTAGGTAAATATTCTAAAACCTTGACAAATATTGTAAAAATACCTTACTGTTCAAGTAGTAAATTTTTTTTCGGCATGAAATAACTTGAAAAGACAATCTCAAGCGAGCAATACTGAACAAAACGTAGTTGCAATATAAATACTATAAATAGAAATTGTGTTCTTATTTTCCATCAGAGCCAGAGCTGCGATTTCAGGTATACATAATTATCCTAATACATTGAATTGTATATTCAGTACGTATCTTATTCGTATTTGATAGCAGTACTGCCATGCTAAGCACAAAAGTCGTATCTGTACTTTTTTACAAATTTGAGCTATCGCCACCAGGTGGTTCTTTGGGACGTATTTTACCAAAATACAAAATTAAATGGTCATTCGATAACGAGAAGTATTCTTTAAAAACTTCTGGAAAAGTTTCATCTGAATCAAATGAAATCAATGTGGTGCAAAACCTGAAAGAGTTTTAACTCAGTTTCAGCTCGACTGCAGATACCACTTTTGCGCTTAGTATGGCAAAATAGAGCTTCAGTTTTATCCTCATAGTATTTTAGGAGCCTGAATTGAATACATTGTCAAATGTGGAGACATGCGACGTTTAGCGTCTGTCTGAAGACGTCTGTCTGAAAAATTAAAACATATTCGTAGGCACTTAACAAATTATTAAGCTTCGCTATTCTCGAAGTAACATGAAGTTTATTAAAACAGCAAAACAAAACTATAAATTATACTGAAAATTTGTTTTTGTACCTTCGATGCTTTTCTTTTTATTTCATTCTATTACATCTCCAAAAATAGAACATTTGTCTGAAGAGAATAAGAAAAGTTACCAATGTGTCTAAGAGCTTTCAATATCCTAAAAATTTCATCAAGCAACATTTTCAAACAATTCGTCACACATCTCGCTCCTCGCGATTTCCCCGGGAGCAACACACGTGACCCGAATCGAGTACAGAATGCAGGGTAGCTACGGAAACGATTAGAAGTTCTGCTTAGGCTCCAAAATGTCAATTTTAATTACTGTCTGCATATCAAAGATATTTGATATGTGTCAAACTTTGTGATTATGTGGAAAACTTGCTATATTTAGTACAATAAATGTAGACTTTAAAAAACAAACTAATGATACACACACATAACAATTTTATAAAGAATCATCTTCATTTTTTTTTTGACTGAACACTAACTTTTTAGAAAATAGACAAAAACTGACGTATGACATTACATTTTTCTTAGGTGGTTATAAATTTATCGTTTCCACATATTAAACAATCCCTCCAAACTTTAAGGGTTACTTAACGAAATCAATTATGTTGATAAAACACGAAATATAGTGTCATATTTATTTCTGGATATGTAATGAATAGTTTTGAAACGGTTTTTCATTCTCGATTTGTTCGGGGCCGTTTTCAAGCTTGTTTTAGCATGTTCGGAATTTAAACTACAGATAAATTTTGAAGCATTTAGTATCAAAAATAACTTCATCCATTTTTTAAAACCTCACTGGAAGGATAAAAATATTTTATTCTCTACCCATTTAACTTTTTCTAAGAAATTAATTTTCGTACGAATAACCTTTTGTATACAAACAAGGGCGGATGTAGAAATAGTTTTTGGGAAGGACACCAAAAAGTAAAAATTGCTCCCGCCCCACCATGTATTATTTTTTAAAGAAAAGTTCTCAAGGAGATCCCCTTTTAAATTTTTTTAAAGAGTCTCCAAAGTCAATTTATCTACTTAAAATTACGGAAATATTACATACTAATTTACTACAAATGTAGACGCAAAATATTTTTCTTAAGATTTTAAGCCATATGACGACTAAACGTTGTATAACTTTACTAAAGTGGTGTATTAATGCACGGTATTACTTAACAACATTGTCATAATGATTAAAACGAAGTTATTCAAACAGAAAAAACACTTTTTTCTATTAAAGAAGAATTAATAAACGAAATATAATAAATTGTAGCCTTGAATTCGAAACTCTCGAGTTTTATATATTCTTTTACTTGCAGACTGCAATAGACCACCGACTGCAATATTGCTCCTATAGCAGACCAAAGTGGTTGAATCAAATATGTTGTGTATATGTGTGAATTTTAAGAAATAGTTAAAATGATTTACTGATGTTATGAAGAAATAAATTAAAAAATACTTAATAGTATTGTTAAATTATCTTTTTCTTTTGGGAGGGGCATGTGTCCAATTTTTCCTAAAATCCGTTCCTGTGTAAAAATTTATTTTTATTTTCTCTATGAAGTTAACAGTATTGTCAAGTTCTTTACACATAAAGTAACTTGGGTTCAGCTGGTTTTGCATTAATCAACTTTTTTTCATTTTACTTTTAAATTCCAATAAAATTCATGTGATACCTCTATTCTATGCCATGTATAACCCTGTGAAATAAAAAATGCGAGTTGATTAAGAAATTTATTATAATAAAAGAGACTCGTTCCGAACCGCGTTAAAGTGTGATATTATAAACCAAGAAGTCTTAAGTTATGAAGGAAAAAACTTTTGAAATTCATGGATTGAGCTGGATTTCATATTAAACGCCTTATATAATGATAAAAACAATTTAGGTAAGATTTTCAGTTGCGTATATTTGTTTTTCTTCACGATTATACTTATTAATCTTGTAAATCTTTCATTTAAATTTTGGTAAATAAGTTCAATGACTTCTACTTCATGAAAGACCCTTTTCTAAGAAAGAAAGGAATATATTCATTACTATATATGAAAAAAAAATGTCGAGTGTTTAACTGCTTTCTTTTATGTTTGCAACATTAGTGTTTACGCATCGTAAAAAGTTTTTCGATATTATTTTAAAAATAAGTAGAAAAAGAAACTTGTTAAAGAAAATGCTCTTTACAAAATTGTACTTTCAAGCAAAAGTTATTTAGCCATAAACTCAGTTTTTATTCGATAATTTTTAGTTTTCAAATATTTTAACCTCTAATGAACATTAATTGCTTCTATTTCAACGAAGAAGTCTTTGCGGTTTTTCCTTCCAAAACTATTTGTGATGGCGAAATTAGCCTTACCGCTTCCGGAAATGAAAGAAAATAATACAATTTGACTTGACAATGAGCCTTTCTTCAAGTTATTTATTGTATTTCATAATGTCTGAACTTCAGTTTTTGTAACGTTTTCTGTTTTTTTCATTTTTTAATGTTAACCGAAAGATAACTTGTAAATGTTTTTGAACAAAACCAAGTAGTAAGTAAATATTACAAGTAAAATACCGGGAGAACGTAACATTTTAAAATTACGTTGAAAAACTAAAATAAAGTGGCAGAAAAATGGATCAAAAGGGAAAAAAAACGATTATGGACAATTAATGATTCTAAGTTCTACTACTCAGGTTGAAAATATTAGCCAATTCAGTCTTGGGCTAGAATATTAGACCGCATGGTTTTCAGATTTGAAGGCTATTCACAAACATTAACTGTTTCAGGGAATCTTCACATTATCCCCCATGTTACATTACTACCGTGGCCCATCCGTTCTCTACATGTGTTGACTCATTCAACATTCGCTGCTTGTATGAGATTAACCAAAGAAAATTTTTGAATAAGAAATCACTCGAAAGTTGTGGAAATGTCTTTGAATAAGCAATAACTGCTAGGTAGCGATGGAGTTTAGATCTTATACGCGCTTAAGACTTTTCATTCGCTTTGTGAATATATTTTTAGCTCTGTGATTTTCAGCTAGTCTGGTATCAGCTGTTGTTCTGTTAGAGTTTGTTTTAGCTCTGATTCTTTTGCGTACTTGATTTTAATTACGTGGTGTGCAGTTAAGTGAACTGTGATTATTGATAATTGCCTAGTTGCTGGATGTTTAGCAATTGTTACGAGCTCTCCTGTAAAAAAGTGTAAATATTTGTAAATAAAATTGTGTTTTATCCAGATTGGAATCGCCATTTAAGAAAGTTTTAAACTACTACGGTATTGTTACCGTATTAACGTTTTCATCCCTTAAATTTTAAATACAAAAGATGACAAATAGACAAATATACTGCCGTATAAATCAAAACAAAAGAACTTTTCTGAAATAAATTAAACATTATGATACAGAACTTGGCGATTTAGAGATGTTACTGAAAATTCAAGAAGAAATTATTTCTGTTAACAATACTTTTTGGGCGTATAATAACAGCTGCAGTGTGAATTGTTTAGCCAAATATCAAAAGAGAATGAACCCACCCCCAATAAATGACTGAAAGCATACAGGGAGATAGCTAAAAAATTTGCCAGAGAAAGATTGATTAACTATATCCCACACACAGTCATTAAAAATGACGAGTGATGTCATTAGCTTACTTGAAATATTTTTATGCTGAATTTGTAAAAGAAATGTATGAAAACTCAAATTTAGATACATACAGCTTAGGAAATCAAATTTGAAATTCTAAAAGAAAAAAAAAAAACGATTTTCGAAGCAAGATTAGTGAAAAAGTACATTTTTTAAAGTTCTAAAAATTGACTCATTTGAACCTTATTTAATGCCTAATAAGTGGATGTACTAAAAATTTCGCATTTTTGCTCAGAACATATTTTATGCATTTTTTAACGTGAACTTATGGCTTTTGATGTGCCAGTAAAATGAAAACATTTTCTTTCAACTTTATTAATTGAAATTCTCATTTATTAATAGCTAATAGCTGCAATCAGTGGCATACAGAGCACCCCTGCAGAACCCGAAGCGCGGGGGGGGGGGGGCGCACCAAGTTTAAGAGCATACGATCCAGTAAAATAGCACTATGAGTTACACAGGAAATTTTGTTCTATAGTTTACTAGGGAAGTGGGGTCGTACTTACAAATCGTTCGGGGGGAGGGGGGGACCCAAGTCTATGGACGCTACTGGTTGCAATAATAGTGTACTTAATCCGTAACAATCAAATATTTTTTTCTGTTAAATATTATTTCTCTAGCTTGTTTTTCTGTTCAAACGTGATAACTTCCTTATTTCTTTTTTTTTAATTCTATGATTTACCCCTCATTTTCAAGCTTACTGTGACATCTACTGACGAAAAATAGACCCTTTGTTAAAAAATTGTTTTTGCATTTTTTTTGTGTCAAAAAACAGAAAAAAAAAACTTGTTATCTTTTTTTTATTACCCATTACTTTAATGAATTGCATCCAACCGAAAACGAATATGCACAGGTTTGATTTTCTAGGGCGTTGCACTAGAAACGCGAAAATCGTAGGTTCGATCCTGCTACGAATTTTGATTGACTTTTTCCCCCTGTTGATTTTAATCCAAAATTCCACATAATCTTAACTCACTTTAAACGTTTTAAACCACAGTTATATTGTTGAATTAAGACCGAAAAAAATGCAAATATTTTAGTATGGTAATTTAGGATGAATAATATTTCTTAAAGGCGCATTTTTGTTGCTGCTGTTTTCTTAATACTTCATAACTACAAAAGTAAGGTATCATTTACTATCTTTTAAATCGCCGAAAAATAACAGTTCACTTAAGGCCTGTTTTTCGAAAGAATACAGATGATAAAAATCGCATTTCATCAATTTTGAAACTGCTGTCAAGCGTGAATGCTTTACGCAGGTAGTATACGTTTATTTTATTTTATTTTGTCTCCAAAGTAACGCATTCACCGCTTAAATTTCTCTCTTAATTACCACTGCAACTCAATTACATGACATGTGAGAAACTTTCCAAGCACAAAGAGAGAAGCAATACAACGCTTTTCAAATGATTTGTTTTAATGACATGCTTTGGTTGTTATTGGTGATCCTTGTCCCAAAATTTTTGGCTCCCATTTCCTATGATTATTTTTATCTATAAGTAGGGGAGACCAGGGATACTTTATCCCCAGGGATACATGATCCCATGCAAACAAATACCAAAATCTTTAAGTAGAGATTTGAAATCTTGCAACAATGTTAAAGTTTTACTTGTACATAAAAACTGGCTGCAGATTATCTTTTTCAGTCATTTCGTTTTAGCTCAAGATAGGACTGTCTTAATGTGGCAAGTTGAACTTTTTAAAAATTAAATGTTGTAAAGTTTGCGCTCTCTGTCATATACAACTTAAAATATTTAGTGAAGTGTAGTTTAAAAGCATAGACTGTCTTTAATAATTAAGATATCTATTTGGTGATAAGTCATTGATTGTTTATAGAAAAAAAGCATGTTTTGCGTAGATCTCATCTTGGGGATACTTGATCTCATCTTTTTAGGGATACATGAACCCAGGGATCAAGTATCCCTATCTAGTAGACACATTACAATATAGACAACTGACTATGACAACTGAAAACAATATAGCCTCAAACACTCCACAAATTGCAGTAGTGAGACTGAACAATTTTGGGACCACTAAATACGAATAATAATGTTGCTGCTTTTGACTGGATGGTAAACCAAACACCATATAAGCTTGGTCAAACTACCCAGGGAAGCCCTTAATACTTATGATATTGTAAAACTAGTGGGAATAGCGGTACCAAAAGCCACTACATTGTAAAGAAACTGGGATAGGGCCTTTGAATTACATTTTTTTTTCAGTAAAAGATTACCTCCTGCCTCATGCAACAGACAGACCCGTAAACTTGTAGGAAACACGTATACCTGAAAATACTAAACTTGCTGGCCCAGTTTTGAATATTATTCCTCCAAAATCAGCCTAATCTTCGTTTTAGATAAAAAATATGTTATATACTCCTTAAAACACTCGACCTTATCCAAAAGCTTCAGCACGTAAGATAAATAAATCTAGATAAGAAAAAAAAGGGGCTCAGCCAAGATTTTTACAGACACTCCAATAAAAAGAATGTTTACAGAAGATTTATAAAAGATTTTTAAAATTTCGAAGATTAAAAAATCGTGCATTCAATCAAATCTAAAGGCAAAGAAAAAATATATTAAAATTTTTTTTCGAAGATGAAAATGAATCTTACAGTTTACACGAATCTACTGATGAATTGTATTCCGATCAGCCAAATGAGTCTGTTGTCGTTTTAACTTCAGTACACTTCTTTTATGAAAAAAAAAGGTGAATTAATTTTATTTATGAAGTAAAATGTCCACTGGTTTCTTAGTTGAACTTTGAACAATCTTTTTTTTTTATTTTCATATTATTATCATCTAAGAAAGAAAATTATAATTATTGTTATTTTTTAGAAAATTACATAGAAAACTAAAATCTATGGATCACTTGAAAAGTCTGTGTATTTTCTCAATGGGATCAAGTATCTCCATGAAGGGATCATGTATGCCTTGGTGTGGAGATACATGAGCCCTTTTAAAAAAATATTGAAAATAATTATTTTACCAAAATTATCTGTTTGCTTTCAAGTGAATAAATCTTGTGAATTAGATTATATAATTACCGTTGTTCATGCCGAAAATATTTTTTAATTGATAATTTTTCCAAGAGAAAATAATTGAAAACTTAAGTGGGGACAAAGTATCCCCAGTCTCCCCTACTATAAATTTAGAACGCAAAACTCACCCATAGCAAGATAATACTAGAAACTCACCTGCTTGATGATTGATATAATGAATTGAAGATGGTTACAAGAAATAACCAAAATGGACCATAAAATGTTGCTATCATAGCAGAAAGTTCTATAAATCACGAAGTCAGATGGTTCCTGAAGACTCTTTTGCTACTAGGCTCAGTCATACAAGTAGACGAATCAACTGAATCATCAAAAGCGGTTTTTTGCACAGAAACATCGTTAAACAACATCAAGATTTTAGCAAATACTATTAAGTATACTATCGTAATTATTCTAGACTTAAATATATCCGAATTTCAATTAATAAAACTATTAGAAAAAAATTAATTTTACATCCACGTCATGGGCGATAGGATCACTTTCAAAAAATCATAAAACATCGCCTGAGTAAAAACACGAGATTTAGTATGTATCTATTTATTAAGCATTAAAAGAGGCTCAAATGAGCTAGCTATTTTTAAAATCTTTTAGAAGTGGTCTTCTTGAGTAATCTCATTTCAACTATCATTAAATTTTGAAAATTTCAAACATAATTTCCTACGCTGGATGTATCTAAGGATTACAATAAATTTTTCTATGAAACTACCATGTAAGGGTTTCAGTCTGCTTTTAAGTTTAAAAAAATTGTTTTTCATTAAGGAAAATAAATCATAAAATTTGTCAAAATGCAGTTCTTTTATCACAAAAATATTATTTTTGCTCAATAAAAAAATATTATTTTTATCAATAAACCCTACAAAATTTTACAAAAAAAAAAAAAGTCTAAATGATGCATTAGTTCTTTTTTATTTGTAGAAAAAAGAATGATTCCAATAGGTTAAATACTTTTGAACTAGTGGCCATTTCAAATCGAATTTTGCTGATTTTTAAAAAAAATGATCTATTTTGTGCTGCAGAATTTCAATATGATGTAACTAGAGAAATAAAGTTTTTCTTGCAAAATCCTTTTGAGACATTCCATACGCTCCTTAGTAGTAACTACTGTATTTTTCAAAAAAAAAAAAAAAAAAAACAAATGGTGATGGTCATATGATAGGCCCTGTCTGATCTAAAATGGAATGACTCTTGACATAAGAGAATGGATACATTTTCAACAACAGCAAAAAAATCATGATAGCCATGCAAAATGAGGTATGACTGAGGTCATATTTGTATGAGGTAAAAAAAAAAAAACTGTTAACCTTAGCTTAATCAAAAAAGATATGTATGCATAATTTCTGTAATTTTAGAGGCGATAGAGACAATCGTAAGAATTTAACTTCGAAAGATAATAATAGGAAACTAAAATTATTATATAACAGTGAAAGTAAGATAAATAACCAAAAAAGAAATCTTAACTAAAAAAAAAAAAACAAATCACCAGCGGAATTTGGTCATATGAAAACAGGAAAGGATTTTATTCATTTTTCTAGCGTTTTAGTAGCAAAGCGTCTTCTTTAAACTTTAAAGCTACTTGTTTGGTTTAAAAATTAATATTTTATTACAAATTACAACTGAACATTAATTTTCCTTTAAACGTGCAAAAAGTCTTTGCTAAAAATAATATTTTGTTTTTGTTTTACTTATTACCATGATTTAAGTTTAGCATCACTTGCCACATTGTTTTGAGATTTAGAAAACGATCTTAATTTCAACTAAAGACTTGAGTATTTATTTCGAATGATCAAAATACCATGATTTTAAAGTGATATAATAAAAATACTTAAAATAACTAAGATTAAAGAGTTAAATTTGGTAAGACATGATGTTCATTAAAATATGTTCAACATGAATTATTATATTAAAACATCAGTTAAAAAAGATCCGGAAATATTTCTAGATATATGCATACAGTAGAAATTAGATTAAAGTAATTTTTATAATAATATACTGCATCACATTTACTGAAGTTAAAAACAATACAGGATACAAAATAAGTTATTTTGATAAAAGTAGTGAAAATCTAGTCAACAAAGTAAAAATTCTAACTGTTTAAAACTTCTCCTCTTCTCTTTACAACACACATCATAAGATTTATCTATCGTTTACAGTGTTGACTAGAATATTTTACAATGTAGAAAAAAACAATTTCAACTCTATTGAATGATGCAATAAGCTGTGTACAATATTGTCTTTTTTTGTGTAAAATCAAGATTAGAAATCTTATTTTATAACCATGCCGGGAGAGTGCAGCACTGTGAGCCTTTAATATTATTATTTTTCAATTCAAGTATACTTAAAACATTTGAAGTTTCGCAATTTTATCTGGAATGGCATGACTAATATTTAAATGGAACGTATTTAATGTGTAACATAATGGTTAAAATATTTTTTAATTTGCATATTTTCTAAAAAGAAAAAAAATACATATAAACTTTATTCTTAGTTGCGTAATAAATTCAAACACAAATTAATTTTTTTATCAATAGCATTGAAAAGTATAGTGCATTATAAAAATACCGATTCATCAAAATAAATCTAAATCTGCATCTGAGAAATTATTTATTAATGTCATCAATCAGATTAAGAAAAAAAAACAATTATTTTAGAACGATTGTCCTTGAAAAAAAAAAAAAAAAAAACGAAATACTGAACAGATTTCAATTTAAATTTTCCAACATGCGACAAAACACATTTTTAAGTTATAAAAGTTTCATTACAAATTATTATAAAAAAATCAATGATTGTATTGCATATTTAAGACCCGTCGTAGATATTTTAACATCACAATCATTATTAAAAACTGATATTTAATTATATCATCACTCTACGACAGACACCTGAAGAATCAATTTTGATTCACTCACCTGCTGTTGGAAGAACAACCTGTCTGGAACTTCGAATTCTGAATTTGACTATCGTGGGCTGTCGTTTGTCTTCGGACACCCTCTCATCTTGTTCTTCTCCCGCGCTTCCCTTCAACCAATGATATGAGACAAGCAACGTGCCAAAGGCGGTGCTTCACACATTTTTACCTTTCGCCGATTTTAAGTCGTAGAAACGGAGCCGCGCTCCTTTCTTTTCAAAGGAAATATTTTTAAATTTCTTTTTAGGTTATTTTAACATCCCAGGTAGCACAAATAACCTTTAAACGTTTTTAAGCGGTTCTTATAACGTTAATAACCATTTTACAACCTTTAAAAAACGAAGTGTGCTACTTGGGATGGCTTTAAAATTTTGAAAACTCTTCGTTCTGAAAGACACAGACGTCTGGGATTTAGTTTATTAAAATTCCCATTATTTTACTGTAGTTTAAATCCATTAGATTGAGTTAGCATCTTGCGCTCACTCAAATAATGTTTTTCAGTCTTCAAAATGAATTTTAAGAATTTAAATTTAACTGTTTTTTAAAAGCTTCGTTCATAAAATGTTTCGTTTTGTTCCTATATTGTACCAAAAAGATTCAACAAAAGTATCAGTCAAAAAGTTTAAATCCATAAGGGCCATAAGGTTTCAGGAGGAGTTTGAAATGTTTCTAAACATAAAACGAGAAAATGGGGACATAAATAGCACGTTATGCTAATTTTATAAAAGTTCGTTTAGCAGATTTTGTGCAAATAACTGGAAAATATGTTCCTGTATGGTCCGCATGAGACAAAAACCTTTCATACATACCAGATATGGATGAAACGATGCCAAAATGAGATTAATTTATTATTCAATTCAGAAATATTGGGATAATTGATATCATTACCTATATGTAATATTTGAAAAGTTATTTTGTATTGATGTAGAAGCATGGTGGTTTTAATACAGATGTATTTTATTAAGGTTAATCAAATGTTTTGATCTCAGTTGAATTTACTGTCGAGTAAAGCTTGAGACTTAAAACATTTGACAGTGGCCAGTCGCCAGTAAACCCAAAAAAGTTGGTCATTTTGGTGTTGTTGGTAGTCACTTTGAACCAAGTTCGAAAATTGTAATCCCATTTCACTTCATTCGGCATGCAGTAATATTATACTATGTATTTGCGTCAACTTAACTAAATTACTATACATGAGAGAAAACTGTTGAAAAAACAAACTTACAAACCTTTTCCGAAAAAAGAAAATTATTTATTATAAAAGTCAAATAATAAGACATTATGCAAATAAAACAAAAACTAAACGCACCTGTGTACTTGAAGTTTGAAAAACATTTCATTTAATTTGTTGATTAATTATAAATTTTGTCATCTTTGACATGATTAAAAAAAAAGTTTTAATCATTTTTTGATTCATTAAAATTTACGATTATTTATAATTTTATAACATTATTTTTGATTTATTCTTCAAATAATAATCCATTAACTTAAGGATGGATTTACATTTAGAGGTAAACTTTAATGTCTGAGTTTCACAACTAAATAAAACAGCATTTAAAATTTTCTTAAAAATAACGTTTTCTTACTTAAAAAATATAAAACATTCATATCAAGTCACTTGTAATTGCATGAAACTTTTGTGGAATCTATTTTCATGAAAAAAAGAAAGAAAAAAAAGTTTCTCTCTTTTTTTTAAAAGTTTATTTTAATATAAAAAATTGTGCTATTTTCAGCGATTATGAAAAGTTTTCAGAATTTTTAAAATAACCTTCGGCAAAAAAATTGAGCCGATTTTTTTTCCAGTAAAAATAATGTTTAGTACAGGTACGGCAATAATTAAAGGAGGGGGAAAAAAAGAAAAACAAATCCTGACTGTCACAACAATTTACAGATAATGTGCTCAAGATTTAGGGATTGTAGACCGCGGATTTGAAACATAACTACTCTTTAAAAATTGAAAATTAAGTTATTAAACAAACCAATAATAACTGTATCTATCAAATATATATGTTGAGACGCTCATTTTTCTTCATCAAGTGAAGCAATGCGCGAATGATCAGTCATAATTAATGAAAATAGAAGTAGCTCCACTTTAAACAAATAGGAATTTGAATGTTATAGTCTCCAATTATCATCTCAAAACACGATGAAATTAGTACGGCTATTTTTAATGCATTAACCCAAATATAATAAAGTAAAACGCTTTTTTTCGGTTTTAAAAATGTTTCCTTTCCTTTAATTTACATAAGGTTTCCATTATTACCTATTGTATTTTTTTAACAATATTAATCAATACATTTTTTTTCAAGAGATATTAGATAATTTTTATAGATTGCGATTAAAGTTGCTTATATTTCACAGGCTAAAGTATTGATTTCTTGTAGTAGCTAATGAGCAGCTTCATTTGTGTTTTTTGAGGAAAACCAGTAATTCTCTTTTAATTAACAATACTAAAATAGCTCAGAAATTAATTAGCAAAACGTTAATTTTTAGAAAGTTACAGAGTTTCCACTCACTTAACGAGAATTTAGTGCTTAAATACTAAGCATGTTTCATTTTACTTGTTCACGAAAATTTTTGACAAAGCTTAGTAATTTACCAAAAAATGTAATGAACGTTGTTGAAATACAAGTAAAAACGTCACAAAATATCATAGAATAAGTGAAAATATAAATTAACAAAGTATTATATATATATATATATATATATATATATATATATATATATATATATATATATATATATATATATATATATATATATATATATATATATATATATATATATATATATATTATATATATATATATATATATATATATATATATATATATATATATATATATATATATATATATATACAGGGTGTCCACTCCAATCGTGGACCAATAGCTAATTTCTAAACCGTTAGAGATAAGCATAGAGTTTATTTAGAAAAAAATCTCCAAATTACGAAAGGAATTTTAGGTCTATTCAATGTTTTTCAAAAAATCAAATTTTGAAAGAGTTACGAAATCTAAATTTTTATACAGCCCCCCAGTCCTATCAATCATATTTAGTAAAACATTTTTGACACTGTAACGTTTAAAACTAAAAAAAAATCACTCTTCTACCACAAAAATTGACCGAGTTATGACGTTTTGAAAAATCAAGATTTTGAAGGATTTCGCATACGGTCCGTTAAGTGATCTCTCAATGACGTCATGAAATAATGCAAAATCTTGATTTTTCAAAACGTCATAACTCGGTCAATTTTTGTGGTAGAGGAGTGATTTTTTTTTAGTTTTAAACGTTACAGTGTCAAGAATGTTTTACTAAATATGATTGATAGGATTGGGGGGCTGTATAAAAATTTAAATTTCGTAACTCTTTCAAAATTTGATTTTTTGAAAAACATTGAATAGACCCAAAATTCCTTTCGTAATTTGGAGATTTTTTCCTAAATAAACTATATGCGTATCTCTAACGGTTTAGAAATTAGCTATTGGTCCACGATTGGAGTGGACACCCTGTATATATATATATATATATATATATATGTATATATATATATATATATATATATATATATATATATATATATATATATATATATATATATATATATATATTATATATATATATATTATATATATATATATATATATATATGTATATATATATATATATATATATATATATATATATATATATATATATATATATATATATATATATATATATATATATTATATATATATATATATATATATATATATATATATATATATATATATATATATATATATACATATATATATATATATATATTATATATATATATATATATATATATATATATATATATATATATATATATATATATATATATATATATATATATATATATATGTATATATTATGTTTTTATTTTTCATTTCATGTATATATATTTTCATATTCATTTATATTTCATGAGCTGTCACCTAACTATGTTCAACTATTTATAACGAAACTTCAGATTTAGAGGCTGTTTAGTAAACAGTATATTTAACTGTGCAAATAAATGTTTTAATGCAATTATTTTATGTTGCGGGTGAGATATGCTTTGGTCGTAAGAGTGTGATTTTTTTCGCATCCCCCATCGGCAACTGAATAAAAATAAAGGTGATGTTTTTTTAATTGCAAAAAAAAAAAAAAACTTTGCATTTAAAGTATACTTGGCAGTAAAATTTGTGAGGGGCTTTGTTTACGTTTTGAGAGACCAGTCTGAAGTAGCATGTGGTGGGAAAGCTCAAGCTTTATTAGTGCTAACAATATACTTTCTTGTTTTCCTTCTTAAGTTTCTAAAAATTAAATTAGTCGTAAAAGTATACAATGAGTTAAGTTAGCTACATTAAGAGGATTTTTGCCTCCGGCTCGATCATAGGCTATTCCTAACTGAGGAGTCCATAATAAGGACGAAACTGCAGTCTTAGGATGCTATGATCGAGCTGTGGGTGCATTTGCTTCAGTCGTAAAAGTACCCATTATTTTTAAAATAAGTTTTCCTTTTTAATAATAAAAACAGGCATTTTTCAGACGAATGATGAAGTATTCAATTGTGTTATCCAATCATTACGTTTCAATAATGCTCTTTGCAGTTATATTAAGTATAATTGTATTATTTCTGGGTGAACAATTTATTGCTACAGAGAATGTGTTTTTATCCATTATTAAAATGTAATCACTAATAGTTTTTCCATGAACAGCATCTAACCGAGAAAGTGGACAACATGCTCCGTACATCGGACTTGTTATAGGAGAAAATACTTGTTCTACCAAACTAATATGTTTCTACTCAAGTATCAATTTAAAAGTATCATTTGCTCTTTTAAATTTATTATTATCTGTTATTCATCTTACCCACCTCCATTCGCCATCTTTTACTGTAATTGGGGTAAGATGACGAAACAAATAAAACACTATTCATAAAACACAAAAATCAAGAATAAAAAGTTTCTTTTTGATGACATATTTCTCATATTTCAAAAGGAGATAGTTAGAGTTTCAAATTTCTTATTAAATTTAACAAGTAACAGAAGGCGTAGGTATCAGTTACAAAAAATTTCCTTCCCATCCTAAACAGGAACTTGTTTTGAAGCTGAAGCTTAATATCGTTATCTTACCCCACTTCACTCTACAATTTAGGAGAAGAGTTCTTTAAAACAAAATTTTCTAATATATACGAGTGAAACTGTTAATATCTTCTAATCTTCAGAATTGTTTCCTGATTCTTACTTCTCTCTATCTTCTGGTTTTCCTTTTCTAGTTTCTCTTTTCATTTTTCCTCAAAACTGTGATGCGAATGGTCCTGGTTCATTGTTGATAAAATGTGTTTAATTAGAGCAAAGATGCAGACAAGTATAAATTTAGTCCAATATAGCTTTATGACCTGCTGGATAGATTACAATCTATTTTGCTTCCATTTAGGGTCATTCCATAGAAGTGTCAACCTCAGCCGAAGGAAAAAAAAATACCGAAGTGAAAAAAAGTATCAATAAATAAATAAATAAATAAAAGCCGTACAACATAGGGAGTTTAAAAAATTGAAAAAGTATTGTAATTATCTCTGAGATTAGCCATAATAAATAGTTTGTAGTGTGTTTACTGCTTGTTATTCGATGGTTACGTTAGTCACGTTACGTTAGTCACACTCCATCTTGAGTAAAAGTCACACTTAAGACTAAAAAAATTAAGATTTAGTAAATGTGTTTTATGTTTTTAAAAGCCAACTTTACACATTTTTCAAATACATCATTCAGTTTTTAGCACTTGCTTAACTTTGAGAAATTTTTGCCTCACAACACGAGCATTCATTTTCAGGGTTGCAAAAATGTTACGTTAGTCACGCTGCTATTTTGATTGAAAAAATATCTACTGTTAGTAATTTTATTTTAAATTCTTAGCAGAAATGATACATAGATACCATGTACATTGTAAATCCACCAGCATAACTAAAAATATTTTTTATCCTTTAAGTTTCAAGTAAAAACAGTTACAAAATCAGCTCTGAATGTTACGTTAGTAACCATTGAATGACCCTTTATACATTCCTTACTGCATCTTCATCCTAATGAAAGAGTAAGTGATACCTATCAGTGCTTTTAACATAGCTGATTTTCAAAACTATAAATTATTCGACAAAAGGTTTTGTTTTTTAATTACTATTTTTTGATAAAATGTGGGTTGGAGGAAATCATTTTCTTTCCTGAAAATAACTAAGCTTGTAACTTCTTTGGACCGTATAATGATATTTATAACGCATCATCAGCAACGTAAGTAAAAAGATGCAACATACTTTTATATACAGTAGTTTATTAACATTGCTCTCTTTTATTATTGCAAGAGAACCAATACTCACATCAAGCAGACGTTAAAAGCAGAATCTTAAAAATAAATTAATTTCAATACACACGCAATTCATGGAACGATATTTACAAGCAAAAGCATGAAGTAATTGAAACTTTTATCTATATTTTTTTTATTACAGAGAAAAAAATATGTATTCTTTTAATCTACAAACATTTTAGAACACATATTCCATTTACATTTTTTTTCGTTAACAGATTTTTAAGTATTGGTATAGTCTTTAAACACTATTTTCAGAGAGATAATGTTGTGTAGACAAATCTCTATTTTTTTAAACAAATCTCTGTTTTAATCATTTATATATTAGTGTAAAATTATTTTTAGTTCCAATAAATTTTTATGGTCTGATTTGAGAAATAGAAGAGAAAATGTAGAAAATACAAAAAGGTAAATAAAAATTAAGTTTAAATGGGACTGCAACAAATGTACTCGGAAATACGAAGTCATACACTTCATGTCACTGACGTCTAAATCGCTACTAAGACCTATAGGTCTCCCGGAGCAAAACTAAATATAAAAACTGCAAAGTTAAAACATACGCGTAAATAAATTCTTTATTTGTCTGTATGTTAATTAAATGGTATAATATTCCATGATTTTTTGAAAAGGTAAAGATACCAATTCCATTAACGACGGTAAATAGAAAACTTTGAAATGAATTATTGCACTTAAAATTTGCTTTTGGAAATAAATAACGGCGTTTGCGTTAGAGTTGGATTTTGTAAATGGAACTGTTTAATAAAAGTTCGTTTTTGAAGTCTAATCCAAAACGTTGAAAAAAAAATAACTTATTGAGTTAGTTTATCTTGGACTTTATTAAGAAGCAAAAGTTCATCGTTATTTCCTAAAATATTGATTTAAATATTCTTAATGATTATTTTTTGTAAAAAAAAATAGATGTGTGTCTCTCTTAACCTCAAAGAAAGGGTAAATGGGAAACTCATTTTTTGCTTAAATTTAAAGTAAACATTTTAGTAAAGTAACTTCAGCATTTTCTTCGGAATAATTTTAAACCAAATTGTGATGTCTGTATCCTATGGGCAGTAGTGGGAATGCTCAAAAAGAGCTCTTTCCGGAAAACAATGAATCAACTGGCGCAGAAACAGCAGAATCCATAGGAAAAGATAATGTGAAAGTTTGGTGTGTACTGTGTACATCGGTTGCAAAAAGTATACTAAAATAGCAAGCATATGTCGACTTATAGAAGTTCCTGCAATTGTGCACCAATTTAAATTAACATTGATCCAACAATTGGAGAAATAAATGTAGACTTACTGAGGTTGATGAGTTATTATACTTACTGAGGTTGACTTACTGAGGTTGACTTACTTGAGGTTGACTTACTGAGCTTGATGAGTAATTGTGTGCCAAGTTAGAGGTTTGCACCTGTTTAAATTAACATTGGACCAACGATTGGAGAAATAAATGTCGATTTACTGAGGTTAATGAGTTATTATACTTACTGAGGTTGACTTACTGAGGTTGACTTCCTTGAGGTTGACTTACTGAGGTTGATGAGTAATTGTGTGCCAAGTTAGAGGTTTGCACCTGTTTAAATTAACATTGGACCAACGATTGGAGAAATAAATGTCGACTTACTGAGGTTGATGAGTTATTATACTTACTGAGGTTGACTTACTTGAGGTGTGAAACTAAGGTTTCACATTCTCCGTTGACCCCCAGGCAGCCAAGCATCTACTTTCGCGACATGGAAGGAAGTCACCACTTTTCACATGAAGAGGAGGAACCATGCTTCCATATGTTCCCGTGTCGGAGTGATCCGAATGAACTAATCCAAAGAAAAATGCTTGCTCACTACAGAGCGATAAATCACTGGGGGAAAAAGTAGCCTCTTCTCTTCCCGACTGCTGTACATGATGGCTGCTGCGGTGCTGTGTTCCTGCGGAACAGACGAGGTGTCTTGGAGTAGAAGGAGGAAGAAAAATGTCTAAAAATTGGGAAATAATCTCATTTATATAATCGTGAAAACCTCCATTTAACCCAGAGAAATGTGTTTATAAAAGTGTGTTTCGTAAGTGAATGATGCATAAAGATTATTGTTTTCATCTTCAAGTCGTTGAAAGGCGCTAGGCCTAAATTTCCGCCATGTGTTACGCAGATTGAAATTTTGTGATGATTTAAGTCATCTAGATTCAACCAACTGTTCTGATGAACATTATCAGAAGAACTATGTGCCGTGGACTGGTGTCATGCGCTTTGATGAACTATTTGATATGGAAAATCTATTACTTGCTGTTCAGTTTAATAAGATGCGTAAAGCATATGAATAATATGTAGAATCGAATGAGCTCATTCATTGGTAGGATGTACCCACTCTTGATCATAAATGAACCAGTTCGGTAAGTCAATTCTGTATTCATTATTCATTATTGGTTCTCTTCTTGTATCTAACACACAACGCAAATGTACTTTGATTTGTTTTACTCATTCTTAACCCTTTTGCTAAATAACTCAAAATTTAGATCACCGCCACATGAGGTTGACTTACTGAGGTTGACTTACTTGAGGTTGACTTACTGAGGTTGATGAGAAATTGTGTGACAAGTTAGAGGTTTGCACCAATTAAAATGAACATTGGACCAACAATTGGAGAAATAAATGTCGACTTACTGAGGTTGATGAGTTATTATTTTAGTTAAATAAATTTCACTATTAATTCACGACCTTCACGTGTTAAAACTCATTCTAAAAAATTTCTTTTTCATGCACTTTCTCAAAAAAAAAAAATAATAATCTATATATATAAAAGAAAGTCGTGTTAGTTACACTACTTATAACTCAAGAACGGCTGTACCGATATGGCTAAAAATTGGTGGGTAGGTATCTTAGAGCCAGGAGACGGACATAGGCTATAATTTATGTGTGTCGGTTACGTAAATAGAAAAACTGTCTTATTGACTAAGCCTTTTTACTAAGCCTTTTTTGACACCTCCATGGCTGAGCGACATAAAGCACACGTTCTGGCAGCTACTGGTGCGCAGTAAACAGGTTGTAAGCTAGCGGTGCGTTGAGTGTTATTTGACTTTTTTGTGAAGTAAATTACAAACAATCGCGTTACTTTCCTTGAAATTTATATGTGATAAGCTGTCAGAAGCGATTGTCACTTAAGAGTTTTTACGCTTCTGAGCCTGAGAGGTAGAGAGCGCTTGATGAGATAGCTCCAACACTGCAGTTAAAGAGGTTGTTCTTCTCACTACTATTCTATCTTCTATCTATATATATAAAAGAAAGTCGTGTTAGTTACACTACTTATAACTCAAGAACGGCTGTACCGATATGGCTAAAAATTGGTGGGTAGGTATCTTAGAGCCAGGAGACGGACATAGGCTATAATTTATGTGTGTCAGTTACGTAAATAGAAAAACTGTCTTATTGACTAAGCCTTTTTACTAAGCCTTTTTTGGCACCTCCATGGCTGAGCGACATAAAGCACACGTTCTGGCAGGTTCCGGAACGCAGTAAACAGGTTGTAAGTTAGCGGTGCGTTGAGTGTTATTTGACTTTTTCGTGAAATAAATTAGAAACAAACGCGTTACTTCCCTTGAAATTTATATGTGATAAGCTGTCAGAAACGATTGCTCATTCCTAGGATCCCGATGATCCCAACCGATATGCCGTTTGAATTTTAAAGACTTCAATTTCCGATCCGTCTTGCATTTGTCATGACCTTTAACAAATCACAAGGCCAATCCTTAAAAGTTTGTGGTTTGAATCTAGAACATCACTGTTTTTCCCATGGTCAATTACATGTGGCATGTTTACGGGTCGGAAGACCATCTGCGTTGTTTCTTTTTGCGCCTGATAATAAACCAAAAAATGTTGTGCATCAGAAGGTACTTTAGTGAAGAGCAACCTATGTACTAAAATACAGAAACAATAATGAATGATTAATGTAAGTACTTATTTTTTTTTTTTTTGTATTTCTAATAATAAAAAACCTAATAAATTCAAAAATTTTCTTATTTATTGCCTTTAAGGCGGAACAGAGTTCGCCGGGTCAGCTAGTAATAATAATAAAAATAAATTGACATTTTGATATTATATATCTAAAGTTATCTCTTATATAAATATTTACAGCAAAAGAGTACAAATAGTTTACCCATCAAATACAAACGAATCATGTTTCAATATAAAATATGAAACATAAAGAAAGCGATCATCACAGCCCTTTTTTTTTAAATAAATAAGTACAGAACCATATTAGAGTTAATCGTATTGGACAAGAAATCCATTAAAGTTTATTATGGGATGATGTTTAACGATTAACAAGCAAGAGTCTTGTGAAGTAAGGAAATTGATTTATTTTTTACAAACTCTCATGTGCTCATATTTAAGATAATAAATGCGTTGTTACAGGTTTTTCAAAATTAATTAGGTTTGAGGTTGTGACAAAGAATAAATTAAATTACTTCGATTTTCTTGACTTGTGCACAAAACTGACTCATACGGTGCTACTAATTTCAAACGTTTTCTTTCTTCTCACTTTGCATTTTGGTACGTTTCATAGTGAGAATATTTTCAAAATTGAAAATTAGTTTTGGTAGTTTCTTTTTTACTTGCTATACTATATTCATTAAAATTAATTGGGACAAAGCTAACAAACAGTTTGTGAATAATCTCTGACATTAGGTATTTTTTGTTTTTCTTTTATTTTTTCCCTCTTCATTCTTTTTCTTTTTTTTTTTGTATGAAAACTTCAATCTACACAACGCCAAGATTTTAGAATTTCTGATTTAAAAACTCGCATTTTTACGCACTTAAAAAAAAAAAAAATCATTGACGACATTTTTGATTTAAGTATCGGTTTTTTCTTATCTGTAGGTATTATGATCAATGCAAAAAAAGAAAAAAAAATCTGCTTAAAGTGAATACTGCAAATTCTGCCTTTTGGAGAGTAAGTTAAGAAAGTTTCCTATTGATCAGCTTAAATGTCAGCCTCAGTAGCAGATTTTTGTTTAGCAATCTGCGACGCTGATTAAAAGTAAAAGAGTATTTTTCAGGATAAACTGACATTCGACGAATTGTAATTTCTTAATCGGCAATAAGATACGCTAAAAAGTAAGATAGTAATTAGGGGTGCACCGATAAGCAAAATTGACCGATTACCCATTCCCGATTAATCGGCTAGGCCAATTCCTGATCATGATTATTATTTTTAATACTACTATTTTCTCCCTCCCTTTAGTTTCTTTTCACAATTTCTATTTTAGAAATAGTAACTAAATTATTTCTGAGTGATTATTTATTTTTCACCATTTTCCTAATTTTCTCAAAATTTCATCAAACTTCAGTGAGCCAAGTTCCATCCTTACAACTGGAAAAAAAAATAAATAAATAAAATGAAAAACAATATAGGAAGGAGACTAATCACCACATGTTTTAGTAATGTTTTCAGAAAAATACTGTAACGAGTCCGTAGCACCTTCAACTTTCTTTAAATGAGCATTCCAATCTTGAGGACGTAACTATAAATTTATTTACAACTATTTACAATATGAGCAGGAAACAATTGCTAAACATTCAGCAATTAGGTAGCAAAAACAGTACACTGTACTCTCAACAGTAACTCAGCACCACGTATCTAACGTGAACAGTAATTAAGAAATTACAAAAGCAAAAACAACATTCGCCCAAAGCGAATAAAAACGAGCACTCTCAGAAAGCCAATCTGAGAAAGACTGACTGACTGTGTTCAAGGCCAGCTATTTATACACGAAACGTAATTTCGACAATGTTCCAGCAAAATCCGGAGTGTTCCAAATCATTCATAACTTGAACAATTCATTCACGAAAGTTCCAGCAAATAAAAAGAAAAATCACTCCGAGCGAAAAATGTCTTCATGCTTATCAAAGTTAGGGCAAGTGTAAAAACTACAAAGTGTTACAAGGCCGGTATACAAGTGATAAAAGTGATATCTTCAGATACATTTGCAACATGTCGCCAGATAAAACCAAAACTAATGAAAATAAAGCAAGGCAAGAAAAACCACAACTATTTACAAGATTTGTAACAATACATTTATTTACTTACAATTTTTTTTAAACTCACATTCATTTATCAGTTCCTCGTTGTTGACATTAAAAAGATATGTCAAATATATTTTTCTACCGATTTACCGACCAAGTTTGGCCGATTATTGGCCAATTAATCGGTACGGCCGATTAATCAATGCATCCCTAATGCTAATACAAGTACATGTTTCTTGTAAATCATATCCCAGAAAATGCGGTACAATTTTACATGAGCTGAAACTTACGATCTTGTTTGCTTTAAAAATGTTAAGGTTTTAACACAAATATTCTGTAGACTTCTGCAAAAATTTGCTGCCCTGTCACAGCGTCAGCTACTATGGGACGTCTCTTACACAGTCAATTTTCCTAACTTTTCAACAATTTTTATATACTAACCTGTTTGCAAACTCAAATGAAGTTTTTGAGCACAAACGCACATTTTAGCTTTGATCTACGTTAGTGATCGATTAGAGTCTTCTACACATAGAATAAATGGCTAAAAACTCACAAGAATTGTCTTTAAAAAATACTGAAAACGCAAAACTTTATTTCAATGTCTGCTCCTTTATCTTGAGCATCGTGGGCTATTTTTACCATGCGTAGATTTTATTTGCATGTACTTAGTTGACTTCAAAAACAACTTATATTAGTGGCTTTAAAGAAAACTCAGAAATAATAAATGAAACAGTAAGAAACTTGAAAATTTGAGGAAAACTACATGAATATTAAAGCATGAGGGTATTTCGTTCAGACCCCTAGGCTTTTTCATCCTTTTTGCAGCGTTATTTTTTACATAAAAGAATGAACCATCAGTGATTGGATTTGGTAAGACACAGATGTGATTCCTATTTTGTAGTTCTGAACCAAAGCAACCTTGATTAAGAAGCAGGAGTAGTAGACAATTTATTTATTTACTATTTTTTCTCCGTGCATACTTCGTGAGTCTACAATAAGCATAATCAAATCACATAAATCTAACTTTTGCTCACATATGCATAGATATATGCTCCCGTGTGAATTCATTTATATGTATAGGCTATGTGCGTGGGTGTCGCAAAAGGATGTAATAGAGCCTTCCGCCAGTCAGGGAACAGAGGATAGTAGGAAAAGAAAATATAAAAAGGATATATTCAAAAACTAGTATTACACTGTAAAAAACGAATGTTGTTTTTATAGTATAATATAGCTAAATTTATGGTAATAAACAGTAAAAATTGCTGCTTTCACAGACATAAACTGTAAAATTTCTTCTTTTACAGTAATAAACTGCAATAATGCTAATTTAACAGTTTACTACCGTGCATTTCACAGTTTTAAACTGGAACCTCTGCTGCCAGTATTATACTGTTGTTTTTGAAGTATAATGCAGATGAACTTTACGGCAATAAACTGTAAAATTTCTCTCTTTACATTAAGAAATGGTAAAATTACTAGTTTTATAGTTTATTACTATGCATTTAACAGTTTTAAATTGGAACCTCGGCTGCCAGTATTATAATGCTGTAAAAACAACAGTTTTTTTTTTTTTTTTGCAGTGTAGTATCATAAATATTTTCTCACTGATGGGTTAAACAAATGACATCTTACTTGTGTAATATTCACGACAGTATGATTGACTAAATTTTTGATTGAGAATCATTCTTTGGTAAACTTGCAATGTTTTGAAAACCTTAAATCTTCTCAGCTAATTAATCGGTTAGTCCGACAGGTAAATACAAAACAGTTTTAATAACTGGTACCAGACTACAGAAAAGAGCACTCAAAGGTGACACATATTAGGGGCTATTTGATATATCATTATCTTTAGTTTTATTGAAACCCTCTGTCAGTTCTACATTAATAACATTATAATTCAATTCAAATGCTGTAGTCGTGAGTTGTCAACTGCAGATGAAAAATTTGACAAAATGACATGATAACCTAAATTATCATTCTTGTTATCAAACTAATATGCTTGCTTTTGTATCAAATTAAAATGCTTGCCTTTTACTGTTGTCAACAACGCACGACTACAGCATTTGAATCGAATTATAATGTTAATCACGTAGAACTGACAGAGGGTTCTAATAGATCTAAAGATAATGATATATCAAATAGCACTTACCTTGTTTCTTACCTTTCAGTTTGGCTTATTTAGACACTGTTTCCGAAAAGGCTCAATCACAATTCTTTGCTTTTTTTTTATCCATTTCGATTCAGTTGTTTATCTACTTATGTTGCCATGTGCTGTTTTTAACCCAAGTTGATGTTTTGTAGGATTAAAGGGCGAATCGTCAGTTCAAGTTGATTTTTTTTTCAATTCCTTCATCCTTAAGAAATGCAATTTTTCTTGGCCTTTTTGATCGATACTCATGGTTGAATTTACTCTGCATGAAGTAAAAAATAATGTACTACCATACTAAGGCTGATTTAAAAGAGGAAAAATCGGTAAAGTGTGTTCATTTTCAAATTTCAGTTTCTAAACTTTCTCCTCTTCTGTACACGAGAACTACAGAAATTTTGGGAGTTTGATTATTCATGGATCAATCCCGTGCTTTTATATTCAAAGAAAAAAAATTCCACCTTTCCTCAACCAATCACATTTCAAGAGATATTTGCATAAAAATTTGACTTATGTCTAAACTTTTGTGACATCAAAAAAAGAAAGAGAGAAAGAAAAAAAACACATAACTCTTTATTTCAATACTAACGATTGGTATTCTGTAGTTAATGTATTCTATACGATCCAAGCTATCAAATTATGTTAAGGGGACTTTTTCTTCTTAAAATATAAACTTTTATAAGTTCAAAAAGCAAACAGTAACTTTTTTCGCACGAATGTAATAATTTTCAAAAGTTAATCTTTTTTTTTTTTCAATTTTTCATAAAATTGAGTAATCCAGTTAAACTGTTGCATCGTAACGAATGGAGAAAAATCTACTTCAAATGTGCAGTTTTTTGGTATTTCTTCTAAAAATATCTAAACTACCATAATTGAGCCAGGGATTGTTTTTTTCTTAAGCAGAACAATCCCCCTTCCTCTTAATCACCATGTGTTAGAATTACGAAATTATAATTATTAAAAAGAATCTTGAACCATATTATATTCTATTTTGATAAAAATGTTTTATATGGTCTCGTAACATTTTAGTTTTCTTTATTGCTTTTTTTTGCTACACTTATCAATACATTTTACTGCTTTCATAGGTTTGTATACTTGTATTCATACTAAATGAAATACTCATATCAATAACACTTTTCTTGGCCTATGAATTCAATAAAAATGCAAGAAAAGAATTTAAATTTATCTTTTATACCATTGCAGCATACCTAAACATATTAGCTCTCAAAAACCGTGAACAGGATGAAGCTTTCTTAACAGGGCAGCCAAGAGGCCATCTCAGCCTAGTCAGAAACTAAGGGCCCAGCTGGAATTCGGAGTAGAGTAAGTTTTATAAATTTTATGGAGCGGGGGGGGGGGGGGGCAGGGGCGGTAACCAAACTGACAAGGGGCGCATATCTTAACCCTGAATGGCACTGTTTCTTAGGTCATCACGGCGTATAAGCTTAAAAATAAATTTGCTTTTCAGTGTTTTTGTACTAATGTTATGTTTTTACAAAAGTACAAGTTTTAGTACAAAAGTACTAATGTTATGTTTTTCTATGGTGCAGGAACATTAACTGGTTAAGTTAAAAGTCACCAAGCTTGAATTTTCTTAAAAAATTGATGTTTATGATTCACATTATATGGTTATTGTAGTTCCAATTTATATCACAGTCCTGTCCCAGAGAAATGCTTGAAGCAGGATCTTTCCAATACACTTTTCAGTTTTTGAAACTTTGCCAAGATAGTTCAAACTGAATGTGATGTAACACCATATGCAGAAGTTCACACCATCTGTACAGTAATACTAGATGAACTAAATTCAGAACATCATATTATCCTTACAGTTGATGGTTGTAGACATCATAATACATAATTCTACCACCAGGAGCAAAATTGAGCAGCATATCTTTTAACTTCTACTGAGAACGTCAAAGGACCATCTTGTGCTCAAAGTCTTTCTCTTGCTTATCACCGACCTTAGTGTGCTTCTTGAGTTGCTTTCGTTGTTTTCTCATATTTCGCTTTCAAGAAAGATCAATTTTTTATCGTCAATTACTCATCTGAGCCAAAATCAAGAGTCTTGAGACAAGCAGTTTTACTAAAACCTCCACTAGTTGCTGAGGTTGCGTAAGTTCATGGGGAACATTCAACAACGTCTAACCACGACACTGAGTTTGTGAAAGGGTACATGTCAATTCCTGGAATGTTGTGTGTGGAAAGAACAAAATTTATCAGATAATTGGAGAACTCTAAAGATTGAAGGTTTTTTGATGACATCTATATAACATAAAGCCAGCATTGTTGAATTCGTTTCCCGATTGCATCATGACCTTTATCGAAGAGGGAATGCAAACTAATTCGAATTGTTGTTTTGTGTTTCTAAAAGTTGCAACAATTAATCACAGGCAACAAAGCACTTAAATTAATAATAAATACCAATATTAGGCTATGTTTTAAATTGTTGCTCGAAAGCGCAAAGGGTCCACATATAATTAATCAGTCTTGAGTCCCAGACAAAATTTAGTAGAAGAGTTTATTCCTTCTTTCTTTAAACAGGAAACCAAGTACTGCATATCTCTTCAAGGTTACTTTCTAAATAAGGAAAAAATAAAGGAATTGTTTTGATTGTTTAGTGGAATCAATCAAAGATGTCTTAAACACCAATTGAAACTTAACTTTCAGCTAAGTGTGTGTAACACTTGTGCATCCTACAGTTTTAAATCTTTGACTAAAATGTTAAATTTTGTGTCGGAACTGAAGTCCATACTTGTGACATAGAAGTTTTTATACCAAGGATGTCAATAATATGAGTAAAATAAACTCACTCTGGTGTTGGGAAGAGATTGTTTCTAAGTAAAATTTTTTAACTTACCATTTGAAAGGGAGAAGTGGTACTTCAAACGATAATATTTGACTTATATGTCTAATTGGTGCTGATGCATGTCTGGTATTCAAGTGGGGTTAATTGTGATCTCCTGACTTTGGCAGAAGGAAAGAAATTATTTAAGAGTGTATATGCATATATTTATATCCTGAATACCTAGTATTTCTTTCTTTTAAGAGAAAAAGGGAATGATGAGCCTTCGCTTATTTTTCATTTATTTTTCATTTATGGTATCTTCACGCTCTATAATTTGTTTAAATAGTAGTATAAATAGTTATAAACGAAGCTACTAATTTATTAATGCGTTATTTTTCCTTACAACCTCTTAGAAAGGTGCTAATACAATATATAATTGTTCAATAAAAAGGTCGTTTCTATTCTTGAGTACTAATTTAATACGATTAAAGTACTCTGTATAAAGGCTACGAAAAAATAACTCAAATAGTTATTAATATTGCTTTTATATTTATTTGACGACTGTTTAAACATTTTTCAAGCAAAAACACACAATCCACTTCCATCATAAATTTACATTCCTGCATTTTTGCTTATCCACTGGTTTTAAAAATCACAGACTCACTCTTTTGTAATAAACCTTTTGCGGAGTCTAAGCTGTAGAAAAAGGTAATTCGGAATATATAAGTCATAATAAGGTAATATTATTCCAACTTAAGTTTTTGAACTGTTTCTATTACTAATAATGGCAGACAGAAGGCGCCACCTTCAATGTGTTGCAAAATATTTTTGTAACTTGAGAGTTCAATATATTTTCAACGTCCCTATAAGCGCACTTCGAAAATAGGAAATCGGAGATACCCGTTAAAAAAGTAAAAAATACATAAAAGAGTCACACGTATTTTCGCGCTTTGTACTAGTATTTCGAATAACAATTTGTCATTGTAAAAAATGGTAGTAAAAAAAAAGCACCTAGAATTTCTTAAATATTGCATTTTGAAACATTACTTATCTGCTACTACTACGGTTTTCATTGTTTTTGTAAGTATCACTGTTATAAAATAAATTTCTTTCCTATAAAAAAGTCAAGAAATATTTTAACAAATTGGAAAAAAAAACTTTAGCTATATCTGTCTAACTCTATTTGAGACTTTCTCGTATAAATAATATTTAATATGCAATAGTGTTTAGCAAAAACGCTTGAACTAATCTCAATTTATTATACTGTATCCAAAAAAAAAAAAAAAAAAATGCCACCTATAAGTGTTATTTTGTCTCCAAAATTTGAAATTCCTATGACATAATTACTTTCTGACTGCAAATTTGCTAAAGAAATATAGATCAAGTTGCACAGTTAATGAAGTTTTAATGTTGCTCTTTGCTTGTGTTCTTTGTGAAAGCAGCTCAGAACTCAACACTTGAAAGTGCTTGCATAGCGAATTCCGTCACTCCCTCATCCTATGTTTTTAAATATTTAGGCTAATTGTATTCTAGAATTTTACAATATTTAATTTTCATAATTATTGTAGTGAAATTCTAGAATGCCGCCTTTGATCTTATACTTCCATCTCGAGCGTCGATTCCATATAGGTGAAACTAGGGAGGTTTGACACACTTTTTACAAATACATTTTTTAATTTTTTCTTTCTGACCGTTAGAAAATTTCCAAGTTTATTTGTTTTCATTATTTGTTTCCTTACGATATCGGGAAATTTTTCACCTTATTGTTTGTTAGTTGAATTATCTCTTTATTTTATTATTATTATATTATTTTCTATTTTTCAAGTGTGCCCAAACCGGGTCAGACTTCCCCACTTGAGGGAGGTTGGATCCGTCATAAGGGAAGTTTGACCCAGAGCAAATATTAGTAAATGGAGGGTGCAAGTCCAATCATTGGCTTAGATAAAGCTGAAACAAAGATCCCAAGTCACATGGCCCTACATCGGCGAATGACAGACCCGTTGTACGTAAAACAAGTGAAAAAAAAAAACCTCATTTCATCCAATTCTTTACTTTAAAGTATGTCACGTGACTTGATATCTTTGTTTCAAGAATGTAAGACTTCACTCTCTCCACCTTTATTCTTGCTCTATGCTTTGACTCTATGCTTGAAAAAAAAATGATGATAAAATAATTAATTGTCTAAGATGCTATTACAAGGTAGCTGCAATGATTACGCCTAAGGAAATACCATAAATTGTTAAATAAATTTAATTTGAATCCGTAGAGAGTATGATTTCTAGAATTGTCATAGTCACATTGCAGTTCAATGCAACTCCTTCTGGTGCTTCCATTGATCTATTGAATAATAGAGATTAATGACCTCTGTTTCAGACACAGTTGCAATATTTTCTTTTTCAAGATAAATGAAATTGAGGCAACAGATCTATAAAACTTAATAGAAATCATGTTTCTTTACTTTCAGGAAGCAACCAATATAATGTTCAAAAGCTTAGTTAGTTTTACATTTACCAAAAAAAAAACCTTCAATTTCCATGATACAACAGTTGTTTGGTAGTGCTTGAAATAATGACCTGCACCACTTTAGATGCGATATTGATTTAGCTCAGATTCATTATCTGAAGACAAATCTCATCTGCACTCTTCTGTTTCGTTCCTCGCCTTTTTTTTTAACATTTTGAGATTTTTTATTTTTATTTTCCATATTGTACATCGTTTCAATATTTATTAGCTTTGAATAATGTATCTAAAAATGCTCGATTCGGTACGTTTTCTATTACATTCGTCTTTTCTAGGTCCTTATTTTATTGACTTTCATGTTTTAAAATAAAAATTACTCCAGTTGCACTAAAAAAATCTATTAATTGAGGAAAGTAGAGATGGATCGAGTATCTTCAAAAGCTTGCTAGCAAATGAGAAAAGAAAGTTTCAGTTGCATTTAGTTTCATCTGAATAATGCATTAGCAGATAATTCTTCAAATGAATATCAAGGGATTGATTGCAGAATGTTTTCAGAAATATATTTATTTTTGAAATAAATAAATGAATCAACTGTAATACAAATGAGTGAATAAATAAAAAAAGTCAAAAACTAAATTTCAAAACTAAAAGCGAGATGGTAGACATAGAATATAAATAAATAATCAAAGATAGTATAGAGATTTAAAAATTAATAAATAAAATAGTGAACAATAAACTAATAAATACAATGGCATTTAAGAAGGATTATGACATTTGTGAAGATCTAATAACATCTGCATTTGCGTTGTGTAAAGAGTGAAATTCAAAACTGATTAATGTGACAATTCCAGGAATGTGTTAAAAAAAAAAAAACTGCTGGTTAAAAAGTTGTAAATCCAATTTCATTATTGTACGTTTTTATTCATTAGTTCAAAAGAAACTCTGTTATAAACAAGGACCAACCAGTTATTTTCCAACAAAAACAAGAAGTGAACTTTTATGAATAAAGAGATTAGATCACTTTTCTTGGGTATGAAAAAATAAATTTATAACAGGCCAAAATTTTCAATTTTATTTTTCTAAAAGTGACGAATTTGAATTTAAGACTTCTTAAACAGTACGCCGCTATTTTCTTATAAAATCGAACACAAGATGGAGCCATCATAATCGAAGCTTAACATGCAAGATATACCGAGAAATTGAAACTTACAGCGGGAATTTTAGGGGTTTAAATACGCCGGGTATTTTCAAATGTGTTTTAGAAATATTTTTAACGAAAAAGTAATCATTTATTTTTTAAATTTTTATAATGAAAATACTTGCTTCCAATGGGAATGAAAATTTAGGAAAAAATTAAAATAGAGACATTAATTGCGAAATATAATGCAATTTTTTTTACAGAATACCTTTAAACACTAGTTTGATATTTTAAATAAATATTCTCTCCATTTGATAATGCACGCATTAAGGGGAGTCGGGGCACGTTGGTTCGCTTTTTTGATTATATTTTTTTTTCTCACCAAAAAAATAAATAAATGAACAGTTTAATTTTTTACGACGAGTTTCATTAAATATTTCTCTCATTATCCAAGATGTTTTGAAACCATTAAAATCATTAACTTTTTTACATTAATTTGTTTACACAATTTAGTAGTGAACCAATGAGCCCCACACTAGGGTGTATCGAAAAAAACTTTTTTTCGAAATTCAATTTACTAAGTTGATAAAAAGTTGCCCCTACCTACCCACATATTCCACAAAAAATTTCAGTCTAATCAGAAATTGTTTAGGTGTTCCGCACGAGGCCTGAAGTTTGTGAATTTCTTCAAAAATATGATTTTTAAAAATTTTTTTTTAAATATTAAGAATAAATGTTAAAAATAATTCAAGTTGAAAAATATGTACCGCAAAGTCGGAGGACAAAATTGGGTTTGAAAAAGAGTATATTAAACAACATTTAAATCTCCCACGTTTATTCTGAACTTACGTAATTTTCACCAAAACTAGCATTTTACAAGTGTATGCGGCTTGGTTAGAAACTTGTTTATGAATGTGGAATCTAACTGAAATAACACTTGAAACTGGGACTCATCTGTGATTAATGTGGAGTAAAAATTAAAATAATCTAAACTATAAACGGAATCTAAGCCCCTCGTCACACAGTGCCCGCGTTTCTATCGGGGCCCCGTGATGGTAAACGAAGTACAACTCTGCTAGCGTAGCTGCTTTAGGATGGCAGAAGAACACCTATCTTTGGTTGAGGAAACAGACTCTAAATATTTCGGACATGGTTCTCCAGTAAATGGCCCAAGAAAAGAAATTGTAGCTTTAGTTTCACGATTTATAGAAAAAAAAAGTTGTATTGATAAAGAACATAAAAACTATCGGTTGTGATGGCACATCAGTTAACACTGGAAAATCAAATGATGCTATTAGACTTCCAGAAAAGTCTTTAGAACCCTCACTACAAGCTATGGTATGTTTTCTTCATTTAATGAATTACCACTTAGAAAGTTAACGGGGGCTCTTAATAAACCGACTACTGGACAAAATTCTTTTAGTTGAACTATTGGAGAATTCTAACAATATTGGTAAGATCTACCAGTCATGAACTTTAAGAAAATAAAACGCGTTTTACCAGAAGTTGACGTCAAAGAATTGAGTCAAAAATACTTATGGGATGTGTCAAAAGCTGTAATGTCTGGCAAATGTTCTTAAAATTTAGCAGAAAGGAACCCTGCAAACTTTTCCCATGTAAGATGGCTCACGATGGCAAAGTTTTGAGGCAGGTAGTGATCCAAGTTCAGAGTTAAATAAACTAGCATAATTTATAATAAAGGTTTATGCTCTCTGCTTTTTCACAATCGAATCTCAGCATAAAATTATTCATGCATTTAAGCATTTTTTAAGATTATAGATTGCAACAAGAATTTGGATTCAAATCTCCAAAATGTTATCCATTCCACATTGTAAAGAACTCATCTTGCCTGGGAAAAAAGCTTGCAGGGTTCCTTTCTGCTACATTTTGAGAACATTTGCCAGACATTACAGCTTTTGACACATCCCATAAGTATTTTTGAATCAATTCTTTCCCAAGTAGCACACTTCGTTTTTTAAAGGTTGTAAAATAGTTATTAACGTTATAACAACCGCTTAAAAACGTTTATAAACGTTTAAAAGTTATTTGTGCTACCTGGGTTGACATCAACTTCTGGTAAAATGCGTTCTATTTTCTTAAAGATCATGACTGGTAGATCTTAGCAATATTGTTAGAATTCTCCAATAGGTCAACTAAAAGAATTTTGTCCAGTAGTCGGCCTATCAAGAGCCACCGCTAACTCTCTAACTAAGTGTTAATTCATTAAATGAAGAAAACATACCACGGCTTGTAGTGAGGGTTCTAAAGACTTTTCTGGAAGTCTAATAGCATCATTTGATTTTCCCGTGTTAACTGATGTGCCCTCACAACCGATAGCTTTTATGTTCTTTATCAATAAAACTTTTTTTTTCATAAATCGTGAAACTGAAGCTACAATTTCTTTTCCTGGGCCATTTACTGGAGCACCATGTCCGAAAAATTTAGAGTCTGTTTCCTTAACCAAAGATATGTTATTCTGCCATCCTAAAGCAGCTACGCTAGTGGAGCTGTATTTCGTTTACCATCACGGGGGCCCCGATAGAACGCGGGCACTGTGTGGCGAGGGGCTTAGATTCTGTTTATATTATTTTACTTTTTACTTCACATAAATCACAAATGAATCCCAGTTTCAAGTGTTAATTTAGTTAGATTCCACATTCATAAACAAGTTTTTAACCAAGCCGCATGGCCTTGTAAAATGCTAGTTTTGGCGAAAATTACGTAAGTTCAGAATAAATGTGGGAGATTTAAATGTTGTTTAATATACTTTTTTTTAAACCCAATTTTGTCCTCCGACTTTGCGGTGTACATTTTTCAACTTGAATTATTTTTAACATTTATTCTTAATATTAAAAAAAAAATAGAAAAAAATCAAATTTTTGAAGAAATTCATAAACTTCAGGCCTCGTGCGGAACACCTAAACAATTTCTGATTAGACTGAAATTTTTTGAGGAATATGTGGGTAGGTAGGGGCAACTTTTTATCAATTTAGTAAATTGAATTTCGAAAAAAAGTTTTTTTCGATACACCCTACCCCACACCCGGGGTATGTTGATCCGCATTACAAAAAAATCTTCCAAAACAATTTTTAAGATAGATATTATTCAATATCGTAACTAACTTATGTTGTTTTGTGTTTAGAATCACAAAAAAAAGTTTAAAGATTAATATGACGCATAAACCAAACATTAAATTGACCAACTTCTGCTTTTACATTATTTATATACCAGAAACATCTACATTTTCTCAAGAATCAGCACAATTTGGGGCTTCAACTTCGCTAGGGTATTCAACTAGAGTATTGCTTTTCTAGTTCTTCTAAAATTTTTCCTTCTTTGTGGGTTTTCTAAAAGTAAACCAACGTACCCCGGGATTTGATCTGAAAAAATGTTGTACAAGTTTTCTCTTCACTACAAGAAATAAAAAAACTAGAATGATGAACCAAAGGAACTTGCTTTAGGAGAAGAATTTAATTTATATCTCTATTCTTAATCAAGATCGTTTAAAAAAGGTAATTCAGTACTGAGAAAATAGCAATAAAAATTAATAAATAAATAAATACCTGTGTGAAGAACAGTAAATCCTCTTTAAGCTCACATTCTTTGCAGTGAAACAGACGTTACGTTACCGCCGAAACACGTGTCTGGAAGATTCTTTAATTTTTTGCGTATGCTTGATGAATAACCTTAATTAACGATAGGGTAGATTGGAGAAGACGCCGTAGTTTTTGACTTTATTTTATGCAAAATTGGGCATTTTCTTTATTTTTAAAAATCCAATTTATCCACAAAGTATGGACTTCTGTGATTGGTAAAAAATAGGTTTCGCTTTGAAAAACAATTTCCGAAATTTAATGATTACAAAACCCTTCCATTTCGGTATCTTCTCCAACGGTTGGGGAAGATGCCGTTAGTGCAGTTTCTGTAGAGGGAAGATGCCGTACACGACTTTTTGCGCCAACTGCTGTACACAATGTATTTAATCAAATCACATTTTTTTCGACGGTTCAGTGTAGTTTTCTAAGTCTGTGTTTCGAGTAGGATCACTGTATTCTCTAGGGCATATCAAAAAGTAGCGGCATCTTCCCTAAACGAAAATAAGGCGTCTCGGCCAGACTCATTTCACACTATTTCGGGCACTCATCAGAGCGGTAAAAATAACAAAACACTAAAAAATCACCCCTTAAATCAAAACCAATTTATGTACACTCTCGATGTACATGCTCCGTCATTCTAACTGAGTGGCTAGCTGTTTTCGTTGGTGCTTGTGGGACGTGGGTGCAACATATGATACGGCATTTTCCCCAATAACGCGTCTTCCCCAAATTACCCTATACTTCTTTTTATGAAATAAAATTTATTTAATATAATTGTACCATTTGCTTTTATTATAAACTTTGCTGAACTGTAGGTGCTATCTGTTGCTCATAAATTGAAATAAAAAAATAATGGTACCAGTATTAAAATTATCAAGATCGGTCCAATGTGCGCCGTTGTCCAACGAGCTTCGACTCACTCTGTCTCATACATTAAATACATACTATTTCCCTGGTAGCTTCTTTTCTTACCGAAGCAATGTCTGTACTTCAGAACCAGACTAACGTAAGTCCATTTTCGTCATTTTTAGTAGAGGGGAAAAACAATTGTCGGATACATGCAAAGGATGGGACTCGCGCTCTTTTCACGCTGCTAAATAATTGCGAAGGAATTTGTTTTACAGAATACTGTTTTAATGAGTCTATGTGGAATAAGATTCTACATACAATGAAGCAAAAACGTGAAAATCCCCATTTTTGGACTTACGTCGTTCTGGTTCTGAGGTACAGATGTATCAACAGAAAAAACCGTTCTGCAGATTTCCAAGTGTATGAAATGACCAACAATCAAAGCTGAAAATGTGTGTTTAACTTATTCAATAATTCAGGCTCTCTAATTATGAAGCATAATTGTTTTCTTCATAAGTACCTGTCTGTAGCATGAATATCTTTGATTTTTGTTTGTAAATTTATTCAACTTGTGGTGCCTTTTGTAGCTACTACGGCACATCAAACAAATAACTATTCTATTTGCATATGCATTTAATACCAATTGCCTGTTATAGGGTGCTTTTACTATCGAATTAATGTGTGTAAACACAGAAGGCTCTCGATTTATGAGCCAGTGAGGTTTTCTCAATAGTCCCTCTTAATATTACTTACTTTTTGATTTTGGTTGTAAATTTATTCAATTTGCCACAAGTTAAATCAAGGCTAGTCAACGTTTTTATTACAACCGCTCACTTTTCTGCATCTGGCATTTGCATGGTTATAGAATGTAGTATACTGACGTAGTAAACAAATGATATTCCATCTATATTTTACCCAGGCCATATGCACAGCATATGTGACAACTATATCACACCGTAACAACCTAAACATTATTAATAATTAATTTGTGTAAGTATCATTTTCTTTAATACTGTCGCTGAATTCACTAATTGGTTTTCGTTTCAAAAAACAGACTGCAATTGCTTGAAAAAAAGAGAAAAAGCACTTTTTAAGGTGTACCTATTAAAAAATAAGCTTATTACGTTGTGTCAAGATTTTTACAGGACTTGGCCGGTCATTCAGAAAAACTCAGCCATCTTTTTATCAGCACTTTGAGTGCTTCTGATAAAAAGGAACTTGAATAGAAATATTTCAAAAAATTTAGAAACCAAAAAGGGTAAACAATGGAAAACATATCACAAAACATATATTGCTCTATTAATTTCAGGGGCCCCTAGCTATGGTGCTCCGAAGTCTGGGTTTCACGAGCTTATAGGTAAATCTGGTCCTGGTTGTATGTATACAGTTAAGTGGGAAATATGTGGGCAATAACGGGAACACTAAGGTGCACCATTCTTTTAAAGTTTTCTGGGAAAAGTAGGATACACCACATTGTCATAGTAGCAGAGAGCCACATATATATTTCGGCGGCAGCTTTTCCAGCGGAATACGGTCAATATTCGGCTTCTTTAATGCTAACTATTTTATGTTATTTGGTCTTGTTTTAAATATTACTTTAATTACCAGAACGAATATTTCGTCACTACATTTCCAAAAACAAAGCCAAGTATCTATAATCTGCCAACAGAATGTTTGAGACCAATTGAGTTCGAAAGGTTATTTTCATTTCTATTCATTTAATTAAACGATCAAGAAATTTATATGAATCAGTCTATGATTCATTTTTGGACAGTTTTTTTTTGATAGAAGAAGGGGGAAAAAGAGAGGAGAGAGAGAGAGAAAAAAAAAAGAAATGAAATGAAAAATAACTGAAAAATAAACAAATAAATAAAACAATTCACTTGAAATGAAATAATGATTAATAATTTAAAATATGAAAAATCTAGTCTGAACATTTTTCCAAAAATACTGCCCAGAACTAACATTTAAAAATTATAGTAATTAAAATGAAAAATAAAAATAAATACGCGATAAAGTAGGCTGGGTAGAAGAGAATCTATGTCTGTTATGACTTCCTGTTTGTACTTTCTGAGGGAGACCTATTTGGATCCGGAAATTACAAAAAATACCGTATTACCCTGTATTGCCGGAAAAAGTGAGGTTGACCAGCATTCTGGGAAATTAGAATTTTCCGACACATGCCGAATAGTATCACTGTTCATTTTGCACTAAAACAAAATCATATCCCCCCTCCACTCTCAGTTTCAATCGCAAAAACAAACCACTGTGAAGAAATATCATAATAAATTCTCAAAGTAACCTCTTTGTAAAAAACAAACTAATAAATTTCAGGTCTCCGAGAAGAAAAAAATCGTGTGGTTGATGGCGCGTTATCTTGCTATAGTTAATATTTTTAAAAAATAAACAGTTTATTAATACCAATAAAAGTGTCTATATTTCCGTGCTAAGCACAAAAGTGGTATCTGCAGCTGATCTCATAATGATAAATCACTTTAAAGTTTTATGGCTTCAAGTATTTCTTTTATATGCCACTTTTTCAGAAATTTTATTTTAATATTTAACATTTACCAATGACCACAAAACAATGTATTTATGTAATACAATGTTACAAAGAATTACTTGGTGACAATAATTCAATTTTGATAAAAAGTGTAAATAAGATTAATTGTGCTTATCACTCCAGTATAGAACTTATATTATTTTCTAAGTTGAATATGTATCTTAAATCTTGGATGTTCCTAAATAATATCCAAAGATTGCACAATCATATCAAACTTTTCATTTCAAAAAATTACTTTTTATAACTTTTATGTCACTTTTTCATTTATTATTACTACACATTCAATTTTTTAAGACCGAAGGTTTTCTTTTTTTTTTTCTCGCGGAAATGAAATTTGCGGAATCATTTTGGAAAAACGGGGAGGGGGGGTATCACCCCATTGTTAAATTTTATATTTAATATAACTAGATAAAGGAAACTCAATCCGGGTGTAAAAAGACTTCTCGAAATGCAATAAAATTTTTACCAGCGTCAGTTTGAAAACATTTTGCACTTTTAAAATCCTTTGACTCCAAAAGTTTCGGGAAAACAATTAAGTGACCCACCCTAGTGAACAACTAGATTTCATTCAGGCCCTACATATGAAATTTCAACCTCGTGCCGCATACCGTTTTTGAGTTATCTGAGATTACATACACCCGCTCATATGTAAATACCGACGTCACGAGAAAATTCACGATAATTACACCAGGGATGGTCAAAACGGATACTTTGGTAGTCAATTTGCTCAAAGGTGTGACATGTGCATAAACATGTGGACCATACAAAAACACTAGTCAATATGTAGTCGAGTTTGAGTAAAACGGAAGCTTGGTAAAAAGTTTAGTAAAAAACTTTTCGTGATTACAATATTTAGTGTGCTTCGTTCACGAAACTAAAAAGACCGCAGTCTTTTCCCTTTATTTCGTGGGCTTTTAGTCATTAGAGTTAAGACATAAATCTCTCCGTTTACTTAATATTCCTTTTATATTTATTCATGATAACTAGTTTTATCAACGGGCTACAAAAAACTCTAAAGCTATAGAGGAAAAAACAAATAAGTGAATCGCAAACTTGTATATCATTATACGAATGAGCAATATTAGCATCGAACGATCGGAATCGAATTAGCAATACATTCAAACCATAGTAACTAACCATCCTGAGTTAGAGATTGCTGAGTTGCGTTTAGGTTAAAGAACTTACAAAGAAAGGGTAGAGGAGAACTTACGAAACATCTGGATCAATCAATGGAAAAATAGATACTTGTATGTTATTCAGTTTCTGTAATGTCCGAAAGATAATGATCCAATCCACCTGCATTGAAAATCCATAAGATAGTTAGTTGGGGTACCACGCATCACGTAAGAGGGAACATTTATAAAAACTGCTTTGTGCTAATGAAAAATGGAAAATAAGGTCTAATGATTTTCTTAACCCATTAATGCCTGACATTTTTGTTCCCAAAGATATTTTGTATACTGGTTACAAACAGTGTTTAATGGACAGGAAAAATAATTTAAAAAATATTATGTAAGAAATAATGTTTTTATTAAGGAAAGAAAAATCGTCCCTTAAAAGTTACGATTGACCCCAGAGGGTACATACTTTTTTTACTAACATTTTTTCTGCCTACGATATAGTACTTAAAAAGACATTTTATAAGAAGAAATAAAATCAGCAATTTACATAAACTGGGAAGCTGGGAATAACTTTGAAAACTTAGCTTTTTTTCGTGAGATTGTGAACGATATAAAATTTGGTAAAGACCATACTAAAACTGCTACAGAACACACTTCATAATGGTTATGTGCTGCAATCTGTTAATCACGAATTGAAACAATACTAAGGTATCAATTGAACACCATTATTTGGTTGAAATGCTTATTTTGGGGAAAGTCAGACCCTTTTTTGGACCGTCCCTAAAAAGGGACGCTAGGCATTAATGGGTTAATGTGGTCTAGATGTTGTGTTAAATCGATCAGTACTAAGAAATACGAAATAAATGACTTATAATTAAAAAACGAAATTGTCACTTTGAAGCGAACTACAATGACAACCAGGCGACTCGACCCACTCCACTAGGATATATGTTCGACTTAAAATAACGTTATAAAACTTATTATGATTGAGAAAAATGGTAGCAGTTAGCTTAATTAATGCAACTTATTATATGAGTGACACAATAAACTTCAATTAACTTTAAATTAAGAAAATGAGATTTTACATAATTTTGTCTTATACTTACGGCTTTTAGCATTATTTTGTTTTAAAAACATTCATCTTTGATTGTACGACTGTATGATCGATTTACAAATCATGTGAAAGATATATTTGTCCTTTCTCACTGAAACTTGCTAAGTTTGGTAACTTTCTTAAAAAATTTCGACAGACTTTAAGACTTCATATTTCGATTGTGGGTCACGAAGGTAAAATATTTATGCTTCCAGAAACATGTTTTACAATGCTTCTTCGATTAATACTTAATAAATTTTTGAAGAGAAATTTTTTTAGGCCCGTTGGATATTTTTTGAGAACATTAAAAAAATTGAACTATCGACATTGTTACCGTTACCGACACCTCTGTATATAAGTATCGAAAAATTGTGTATGTACCTACGTAGATGCTGCACATGTATTTTGGCATTTTTTGAGATGGGAAAACCACTGACGATTCAAAACATACACACGTTATTGCTCAAGTTTTCACCTTTGTCGGCACTCCCGGAGTGCCACTGTTTCTTTCCTTTTTTTTTCTTTTCATCTTTACACCATCGTATAGCTTTCTGGTTAGGTGACATTCAGCCATCTTAGCTTACATCTGCGGCATTTGGGCAATGAAAACCTCATTTCAACTAGCAGCATATGCAGTATTTGGGCAAAAAAGTTTAATATTAGATCAGTGCATCAATTCTACATCCTTAGAATGGATATTAATTTTCATAATAAATTTTTAGTTAAAAATGCTATTTAACTGATTAACTTCAACACGCAAAAAAAAAAAAAAAAAAAAAAAAAAAAAAAGAAAAGAAAAGAAAATTGTTAATAATAAACTATTGTATGGTTTATAATATCATGTATAAGTTCAGATTTGCTTTTAGCATGGATAAATACTAGTGCCAGTATTTGTCCACGGGGTACTAGCTCATCTAAGCACGATTTTTCTAGCCATAGCAATGACAAGTGGTTCAAATCAAGTTTTTTTAAGGGGAATTTTAAATACACGGTGAGCCCAAATGATGGGTCCCCGGTAACAAAAAAATATTTCCAAAAATACTGCATTATTACAGTAAATGATCTAACAACTTAGAGAGAAATATACCAAGTTCTTTTCCCATTAAAGTTCAATTACACAACTGTGCAATGTCTGAACACACAGTGCAAAATGTTCAGTTATAAATTCTCAGTATTGGAGCCTTTTGTTATACGATAACATCTCACCTGTTTCGACTTCAGTATGCTAAAAATATTCCGAAAACATTTAAACTTCAGAGGGTAGTAGTTTTATCGCATGGTAGTTCGTTTTTCGATTAAAAGTTCAAAATAATATGAGGTAGTAAAAACATTTGAAATATTTTTTTTAATGCTTAAGGAGGACCAGATTGATTATAATTATATTTTCCCATGAAAAATCGATAAGCAGTTATTATTATAATGATATTTAATTAGAAAAAACAAACTATTGATTTTTAAAACGAACTTCAATCGTCTAGCCGTCAGATTATTCAATCATGTTATGTCTGGACTTAGGATTAAAAACTTCCTTAATGACAAATAAAAAGTGGTTATAACTTTCACCTTAGAATCTGAATGTTGGAGTAATTTGACCGTAACTTGGAACAACCATATGGCGGAGGGGGGATTCTGAGGGATGTGGGGGGGGGAGACTTTTAGTTAAAGAGTTTGAAGTGGCCTCTTGATGCTTTGCTTAGTCTAGACAAGGATTAGCAAAATGCTCATCATTTTCACTGCCTTTAGGCATCGTAATCACTCTTAGAGAAAGAAAGCAAAAAGTTGCAGCTACATCAACATTATGATTTGGGCTGTTTTCTGAACTTGACGAAAAATGCTCAGTGCATTGTAGTAGAAGATTCACTGTCAATGCTCATGTCTATCTTAAATGTGCACTAAAGGTGGCGCGCCAGGATTTTAGTGATGTAAGGGCCATGCTCCACATCGACGTAAAGCAGAAAAATTAGGCAGAAGCGTAAAATGGATTCAATGGTGTTCCTGTGGAAAGTACCCGGATTTTCGGTTTCTGCCTTCAGTTTCGGTCGCGTTTTACGCTGATGTGGAGCATGGCCCTTAGTCGAAAATTTTAAAATTGGTGTGAAACATGGATTTGAGGGTTCCATTTTTGTACTTTTACTCTGCGTACCATTTGTGCGAAGATATTCTGACCGGTAGGAGCACAAAAAAAATTGTGTTCTAACCTGCTGTGTAGGGGAGAATGTTAGTGGTATAAATCAAATTTCTTGCCTCTAATTGAACCAGCTGTCAGAAGTTTTTGCTACCTTTTTTTTTTTTTTTTTGTCCTTTCATGTATTTGACTTTCTTTCCGTACTACCATCGTTCATATAGGATGAGATTTGTGTAAGACGTTTAGTGTTAAATACACTTTTGATAAAAAGTTACTTGTAATGAAAGAAACTAGGGGAATGATGTGCAAAGTAAAATAGTTAAAATAACATATATTTTTTTTAATTTGGAAATTTGTATTGCAAATTATGGTACATAAAAAAGAACAATATATTTGATATTAAAACCGTTACTGAAACATTATTTTAAATTTTGGCAATAAATTTGAACCTTCAAAAATAGTGGACATTTTTCCCTTTTTTTTCATGGGGCAAAATGAAAAATAAAATATTTTTCTAATAAAATAAATTATATTTGACAGTTAAAAATATTTTTGATCAAATGGATGAGTAATTAAAGGAATAAATGGAGAAATGAACAGATAATGAGGCAATGGATGAATAAATTAATAAAAAAATTAATCATTATAGGGTAAGTCGAGGTACTACGCTCCCCCTAAGAAAATATATTTGGAAAAAAATGCTATCTTAATGATAAATAAAAGACAACATCTCCTACTTTCGTCAACGTAGGTCCAGGTGGTGTGTAAAATATATCATTGTCAACAAATACGAAACAGATTATTTATTATAAAAAAACTAAATCGCAACTCTGGGGCGTATTACCCTAACTGTCCGACAATTTGCATCGGTTATTTGCCCCACTTGAAATAACAACACAAAACATATAATAGTCTATTAAAGGGGTGTGGACTTACTAAATTACTACAAATCATTTTAAACATTTTAGACAATTAAAATTAAAATTTACATTAGCGAAATAAACTTAAAATTAAAACATTTTTTGATCTTTTCATAATAAATGCATCTCTTTGATCACGCACACAGCTTTATTAGCCCCTTGACATACAGATTAAATGGAAGTTGATGAATACCTTTTAATTTCGCTCAACTAAACAGTTATGTGAAAGCTGATAAAGGATAATTTTTTTTTTTTAAATTTTTACTAAGCAGTTTGGTAGTAATAAAGAACATTAACTTTGACGAGTCAGGCTTGCCTAAGTCTACAGTAGGCTGTTGGCCATACAATGATGACGAGGTAAACTTGTCATTGTATGTTAAAGGGTTGATTACAAAACTCAATTTCATTAATTGTTTACCGTAAAACGGGGTGTATAGGAACTGATTCGGAACAAAACTTCCTGATCATACAAAGAAATTCTTCATAAATTTACCGTCGGGTATTTTTGGCAGTTTATTTTTTTTAGAAAGGTAATATTATAAGAAGTAAGGAAAAAAATATTTGTATCATTCTGGCAACACTATTGGCTTCTGTGCAAGGCTGTAAGCGGGATGCTAAAAAACATCAAGTTTTTATGGTTTGAAAAACTTTGTAAGTACAGACCCTTTATATTTCAATCTAAGAAAAGTATTTTTCAAAAATGCATATATCTGAGAAACAGAGTACCACATTAGAAGGGGACAAAAAATTAAATAAATTTAACATTTAAATGAAAAATTCTTCATAATGTCACAGGATAGGGATTTGCGGGTGAATCGGAGCACTTTGTTCTGTTGTTCCAATTCAAACTTATTTAGAGAAAAATCAGTTTTTAAAATCAAGATTCTAACCCCAATTCTTCTAGTCAAGACAAGGACAAGGATTTATTACTGTTTATCACTTCTCATGAGCAACTATATCGTAGAATGACAGAAAGGTGCAGATATTAAAAGATTTGTTCTTCAGGAGACTTCTTTTTACTTAAAATACATGGGGGAAAGTCATACAGACTTGATGTAGCAAAAGTTTAGCACACAGACAGCGATGAATAAGTGGAAAAATCTTACAGGACAATCCCTGAAACTCAGAGATTTCAAGAAACTGAGGAAGAGGCAGCGTTCATCCCAGAAGACGTTATGAAAAAACTTAAGCCAAGCCACAACTGCTAGTTTTAAGGACAAGTACATATTTGTGGATGACATGAGTGACTTTAATTTATGTTAAATCTTTGTATTTCAATTCAAAAGCATTTATTAAAATTAATTTTAATTTTCCATAAGTTCAAAATTATTTTGAATTTTGACAAATTATAAACGTTTACTGGTATGAAAAATATACTTTTATTTGACAGTAACTATCTGCTCTTATTCTCCCCCATCAATATTACTCATGTTTGTGAGACCTATTACAGGTTAAATTGAAAAAAAATAGAAATTTTAACAAGTGTTCCGATTGACCCCTATCTGCGGGGTGATTAGAAGCACCTCTAAACTCCTATATATATAAATAATAACTGTTCAAAATATTTTGTCTTTGCTTGGAATATCAAAATCAAAGCAAGACCAAAGTTTTTACCCAAAAAATTAAATTAAAAAAAATCTTTTGACTACTTTTTTTTTTAAATCAAAGCTGAAAAGTGTACCGATTCACACCATTTTTCGGTACTTCATTTCCAGTTAGTGCTGTGTGTGCAATATTTTTTTGTAGCTGGGTATATTTCTTGACACAAGAGTTTTTTTAAACTAATATTTCAGTTTCTTAAATAATAAGGGGCTTCCTCCATCCCAGTTAGACTCCTCTGACAAATAGATAAGGTGACCGGCACACGACATTCCTTAACTGTTCAAAGCACTCCAAGGGGTAATATAATTTTGAACCAGGTTAATAATTCATCTCATCAAGTTATTTTTAGAATAAGGAATCATCAACCAACTAAATAATCCTACTTTGAATGTTAGATATTGTTAAGAGACTTCCAGCCTCCAAAACCTCACCATCGCCGAATGTTTGAATACAGTGAACTCTCACTTATGCGTCGACCCAAGCGACCAACAGAAAAAGGCGCATAAGTTAAGGCTCCTATAAGAGGGGAGCTGACTCATCCGACATTTTGGTTCCAAAACGGTGGGCTTGGAATCACTGGTATCTGTACTCAAGTCGCATTGAAGAAAAGTGGAAGCTAAGCTTGAATTGTAGCTGCATAGATGATATACGACTATTTTTGTCTGTATGATAAATACATTTCATAAATTCAGGCTTAAAACAAGTGCAATATGAAAACCGACCCAATTTCGTGAAACATTTCCCAATAAATAAGTTATCTTTTTAAATTTACCTAATATGGTGCTTTGTCCAACTAATCATAAGTTATTTTACGCCAGAGCAACCAGGTATAACATTAATGTGTTTCAAATACCTGAAACAAGGCTGGATCCATGAGTGTCTTGGAGCCAAAATGTCGGACAAGTCAGCCGGTCCTCTAAAGGAGCTCTAGCATAAGTGAGAGAGATACATGATTGAACAGGGCTCTTTAAAGGTCTAAAACGCAGCATAAGTTCTAATGAGAGCATGAATAAGAATGTTTCAATGGAAAAGGGACACGTTACTACGATTTCACAATTACTGTAACATAATTATAATGATAAAGAGAAAACAAAAACTGTAGCATACCTAATCACAAATTTTTCCCTTTAAAACGATCCATAGTAAATAATTGTCCCTCTCCGAACTCTAGTTCATGCGGAAAAAATGCCTTCAGTGAGTAATAAAGGCGAAAGATTAAAGAGGAAAATGAAGACACATGCTTATTTTTTAAAGAAAATAAATTAAATTTTTTACATTTTATAAAAAATTCGACGCATAAATAAAATATTTATCTTTAGAGCGACGCATAAACGAGTGACATTACCATTATTTTGCAATGGAATGTGCAGGGACCATTGAAACTCGTCGTTCAAGTGAAAAAGGCTCATAAATGGGGCGGTGTATAAGTGAGAGTACACTGTACAATTTATAACACACTGTATAATTTATAATGAATTTTTAAAAACCGCACGCCCAAAAAAGCGCGTCTTGAAAAACGTCAGCAGTGACGTCACATATCTGGTTGTGACAATTTTCCATAATAGACTTGCATTGCAGCTATACTAGCTTTTCCATTACGGAGTTTTTTTTCCCCTTCCGTTATCAATTACTTTCAGTCTAATATTTCACTATACATATTGGATTCGGCAAGGGGAATCCAATAACCTGCTACAGGTGCAAGTGATGAGATTTTTAAACTTGGTACGAAAAAACGAGATTCAAACTTTCAGAAATGCATTACTGAGGGGCTTTTACCTATTACGGCAGCCCTGATCAACAATAAACCTGTTGAGAACAATAAACCTGTTTCCTCCCCTGCCGACACGCCATGCTCCTCACCAATGGCGCTGGCTGTCGAAGAGCGAAAAATCCAACCATAGTAGTCTGTGGGCCGAGCACCGATATCGTTCAAGTTCGTTTACCAATCTCTGGGACTACGGGAACTTGCTTGAAATCTATTGATAGTGATGTACTCAATCGAAGAATCCAATGTTCCCAAGCAGAGCTTGTCTCATTAAGTTTTAATTAACCCATTTATGCCCAAGTCTTTTTTAACATTTTTTTTCAATTTTTATCTGCTTAAAACTCTTACTTGGAATGGTTTACATACATTTTAGGTTTAAAATAGTTCGCCGTTGCCACATTTATTAAGTAATTTCACGTCCTGTTTGTGGGATATTTTGCAGATATGTGAGCAAAATACGACTTTACTTGACTTTACTTTTGCAAAGTAACATTACAGAAGGCATGTCTGATCAATTTTACGCAAATCATTTTAAAATAGTTTAATTTTATGAAAAATAAGTTCGCAAAAAAAAAAAAAAACTTTCTGTGGCTACCCATGCTGGATCGTTGCTTGACAGATTTGTCTGAAAATAGCTGTCAATAAATAAACTCTGATGTCCAAATAGTGGCTTTAACTATTTTTCTCAAGAAGAAGGATTAATTCACTTGTGAAAAACAGCTTTAGTAAAATGATATACCCATTACAGGTTTTTGTATGCAGTAAGTAACAAGCGTCCCGTTTTTAGGCTACTGGGCATAAATGGGTTAATAAATGAAATAGGGACTATATTCCTTAGCCTGTTGGCTCTTTCACAACAAAAATTGCCTCTAGGTGGCGCTTTTGTATAAAATACTTGTAATTTAAAATTTCAATAAACAGTTTTTCTACCTCAATTTTTCTTTTCCATACAATTTTATGTTGCAAAATATATTAATAAGTTATAATATACTTACTTCATATCTTTTGTGAATTAATAACAAAGAAAATCGAAAAATGTATCAATCCGCATTTCCGCTTGCTCTTAATCTCGTTGTTTCGTTAATTGCACTACAGCCAGCATTGGATCAGTCAAGTACAAGATTTGCACAAAAAACATATTTATTGACAACTGAATCGCAATAACCGATGTACAAAATCTTTAGAACATAAACAACAACTCTAACTGATGCCATGTGAAGCAAATATTATAAAATTAAACATTAGCAGACGATACACTAAAAACTAAAAAGTAAGTTTCTTTTTCTTATTTTCATCTTAAACCTCTCTCTGTTTCTTATAATTGCTGCATTTTTTTAACAGACGATATTTTACAAGTTAATTTCGTATGACTGTTTTTTAACTTGGCATGCAGTTTTATTTCTAACTAGCGGTACCCGCACGGCTTTGCCCGTGGTATAAAATTAAAAGTTCATTTGTAAAATAATTGATATAGCAGAAAAAATGCTCTATTTTAGTTTTATTCAACTATAATTCCTTCAAAGTGATATAAAGATCTGATATGGACCCCACACTACTTAATTTTACGTGTAAATTTCTTAGTAGATGCCTTAAGTGCTAAAATAGTGCTTGGAGTGAGCAAGATAACAATTCAAACATTTGTATCCCTAGTTTGCTACGAAACAATGCAAAAAAATGTTTTACAATGATTTATCTCCTAAATATCATCGATTTTAACATCATTCAGTGGATTTTTCGCAAAATATCGCCAACAGCGCCAAATTGAACCTAAATCAAAAAAAAAAAAAATTTTTTTTTCGCCAATTGGCGTCAAATACTTGGCGATCAAAAGCTTGGCGATATATCGCCAAGTGGTCGCGCCAATTCATATCACTTTTGTTAACCAATTCATATCACCTTGCATTGAAAACACTGATTTACCCGACAAATGGGGTAAAACACCCCCTTGGAACATTCAAATGCAACCCCAAGGGAGATGGACAAAAATAAGCCAAAAGAGAAAATAAGAACAATTTTGTTGATAACAGGAACCAACAGAAATCTTACCAAAGTTTAAGAGAAGAAGAAAGTTTTCTTTCCTAGCTTAAAAAACAAAACAATACATTTTCCGAAATGAAACACTTTAAAAAAACGATGCAATATCGCAATTGATACGATATTTCGTTAATCTGTGCTTTAGGTACCCTTTTCTCGCTAAATGAACGATAGGCGCGCCAAGCGTGGTAACCCTAGCTATTTGGCGTAGTTGACTTTTTGAAAACGCCGCCAAGCAGGGTCCCAAAGCATCTTCACCGCTTCACCGGGAAAAAGACAGGGTTGCCAGAGAATTGGAACAAAAAAAAACTACGCCTCCTCTAAAAAAAATATTACAAAATACTACTGTTTCCAAACGTTGCCAAAATCAATGTTGCTGAAATGCGAAATCTATGAAAATGAAAAAAAAAAAAAATCCGCCAAATCTTTTAATTAAGTCATAAGTGTATTGGAAACAGGGTTGCCAGAAACATACTACGCTCCTTATTTGGGCCGAAAAAATACTACCGTAGAATCAAAAATACTACATCTGGCCGTAGCCTACGAAGATAGACGCTGGCAACCCTGGAAAAAGAAAGAAACAAAAATAAGTATGAACACGTAACCATAGTAACAACATGAAAAATTGATTTCCGTTGATAAAATAATTCATTTTATCTCTCTTTTCAAACAAATTTTATTCTAAAGTTCAACCATTTTAGAATCGTTTGGCTTGCTTTACTGAAGGTAAGCCTTGAATTTCGGGATTCTAAAAACAATTGTTACAGCTCTCCTGATGATCGTAGAAACTTCGAAAAAACTTCATTTTGTGCAGAAAATTCCAAGCTTTCGAATGACATAAGACTTGAAAATGTGTGTGAAATATTTCTTCCCTATTTTATCGAATTTCCGCTAAGAATTCGAATAGAAAAAGAACGAAATGGAATTTTCGAAAAATCGCTTCGAGGTGCAAAACTACATGCTACAAACTAATTTTGTGCCAAGTGGCATGAAAATCGACCGAACGGTTTTGGCGCTACGCGCGTAACAGACAGACAGAAAGAAGGACAGACAGAACCACCTTCAGCTTTATTATTAGTAGAGACTAGCTGACCCGGCGAACTCTGTTTCGCCTTAAAGGCAATAAATGAGCAAATTTTTGAATTTATTAAGTTTTTTATTATTAGAAAATACAAAAAAAAAGTTAAGTACCTACATTAATCATTCATTATTGTTTCTGTATTTCAGTACATAGGTTGCTCTTCACTTAAGTACCTTATGATACACAACATTTTTTGTTTTATTATCAGGCGCAAAAACAAACAACGGATACGGTCTTCCGGCCCGTGAACATGCCACATATAATTGACCATGGGAAAAACTGACGTTTTAGATTCAAACCACATACTTTTAAGAATTGGCCTTGTGATTTGTTGATGGTTATGACAAATGCAAGACGGATCGGAAATTCAAGTCTTTTAAATTCAAGTCAAACGGTATATCGGTCAGGATCAGCGGGATCCTCAGAATGAGCAATCGTTTCTGACAGCTTATCACATATAAATTTCAAGAGAAATAACGCGTTTGTTTGTAATTTATTTCACAAAAAAGTCAAATAACACCCAACGTATAGCTAACTTACAACCTGTTTACTGCGCTCAGAACGTGTGCTTTATGTCGCTCAGCCATGGAGGTGTCAAAAAAGGCTTCGTAAAAAGGCGAAGTCAATAAGACATTTTTTCTATTTATGTAACTGACACACATAAATTATAGCCTATGTCCGTCTCCTGGCTCTAAGCTACCTACCCACCAATTTTTAGCCATATCGGTACAGCCGTTCTTGAGTTATAAGTAGTGTAACTAACACGACTTTCTTTTATATATATAGATAGAAGATAGAGTAGTAGTGAGAAGAACAACCTCTTTAACTGCAGTCCAGGAGCTATCACACCAAGCGCTTTCCACCTCTCAGCCTCAGAGGGGTAAAAGCTCTTAAGTGGCAATCCATTTCTGACAGCTTATAACATATAAATTTCAAGGGAAGTAACGCGTTTGTTTATAATTTATTTCACAAAAAAGTCAAATAACACTCAACGCATAGCTAACTTACAACCTGTTTACTGCGCTCCGGAAGCTGCCAGAACGTGTGCTTTATGTCGCTCAGCCATGGAGGTGTCAAAAAAGGCTTCGTAAAAAGGCGAAGTCAATAAGACATTTTTTCTATCTATGTAACTGACACACATAAATTATAGCCTATGTCTGTCTCCTGGCTCTAAGCTATCTACCCACCAATTTTTAGCCATATCAGTACAGCCGTTCTTGAGTTATAAATAGTGTAACTAACACGACTTTCTTTTATATATATAGATTAATGTTATAATACACCTGACTGTTGGTTGGAAAAATACAACATTGGGTCTTTACTTATCATATCAACTACGCTCGGTATTTACCCATTTATTTACATGAAATACCAAATTTGCGTGTGATACATGCGTATGCTCACAGTGAATAAGTGTTTGTAAATTTGTGACTGATATATAAACAATGAATTTATTTGAGCCGTATTAAACAACGAAGAACGATGCTAATTTCAAATATATGGTTTAGTTGAATATATCAAAAGTATAGCAAATCAAGTTTTAAAGTGAAAACTCCGGAAAGTTCCCACTCACAACCGATCCCCCTTTTTTTAAGTGGAATGGTTCGCGACTGCTAGGCGCGTTTTTTACGGACGAACAGTATAATATTATTATTGAAATATGAGTATGGCCATTAAAAATAGAGAATTTGTGGACTAAAGTTAGTCTAAATGACTGTACGTGACTAAAGTAAAGCCATTAAGAATATACGGCAAATACTTTTCAATTGATCACCTCTACTAAACTCCTTTTTTCCACACGACAAAAACTTGATTGGGAAAAATTGCTAGCTATTAATTTTATGCTTTCTTACTCTCCATTAAGTGATTACTTTATAATAGCTTCCCGAACAAAACCAATTTTCTTTTTCTGCAAAAATTCGAAGTTGTTGTTCTTGCTGTATTCCCCTTTTAGATCACTACCACACTCATTATTTTCCTAGAGAAATCTTGAAGGAGGCGAGTAAACGTGACATAAATTGGTCTCAAACCTCTTTCTAAAAAAACCCATTGCAAATGAGTCCTGATTATTGCATTGATGAAACAGGATGTAGTGCATCATGATTTTGAAATAGAGATTAAAAATAGAGATGTTTGAAATAGAGAGAGAAAACACCCTATTTTTGAGAATTGTTAATTCTGAGACAGTTCTTAACATCAAAGCTTACTGGAACAATTTTAGCTTTTTTTTGTGCTACTGTAAACAATTAATTCAGAAATTCCCTCAGCCGATGCTGCGGTCATTTCTCATTTATTTAATGAACTGAAAAATAGTTAAGAGAGAGAGTTTCCAAATTTAAACAAATGTCAGTTCGTGATTTTTTAAAAAACAAATTGTATTTTATTAAGCCTTTTCATTAGTACATATTCAGGACGACTTGTCTACTGGTCAGAGAAGTACGATCAGGTGTCCCGGGTTCGAATCCCAGCTCGGGCGTAGATGTACTTTCTCTCTCCTGTCCTTGTCCTTTCCCAAGTAGCACACTTCGTTTCTTAAAGGTTGTAAAATGGTTATTAACGTTGTAACAACCGGCTTAAAAACGTTCATAAAACGTTTAAAGGTTATTTGTGCTACCTGGGTTCTTTGTGTGAATGTGTTGTGGTGCTGTGAATGGTTGCCTCCCCTAAAAACGGGTCTCTATGGCATGTGTGTACTGTGGAAATTGGACTTCACATCAAATTACGGTACAGTTGGAAAAGTGAAGCAGCGCAACCCAATTTGTCAGCCGAGCTGGCACAAGACAGCAACAACTTTAGTACATATTCAAATGATTTTTAGATGGTATTTCTGAAAATGTTGGAAGACAGTTTTAACCAACATTCATTAATGACCATATCCTTTAATGACTTAGTTTCGATAAGAAAAAAAAATTGTCACTTCAGAAATGTTTCACTGTACATGAAAGTTGAGCAGTGAAGAATAAAGCCAATTATAAATTGATATATGCTTGTGGTGCTAAAGGGACTAAATGTAGCTGACAGCCAAATAAAAACAATATTGGAAATTAAGTCAGACCGAACGATATAATTGTATTTTATGAGTTTTATTTGTAAAACTTTAATGACTTAGTATATGATCAGTTTTTCTTTTTTGCTTTTAAATATTGCTATGGGAAAATCCATTTAGCAGAAGATTAATTTCGTTACAAAATTATATTTTTTTACAGTTTGCATTTTTTTATTAACCTATCCTTACTCATTTATGTTGAATCTATATGACTAATATTACAAATACGTAAAACGTGTCATCCATTGTACTTGATTTTTATAGTGCTATTTCTTAAATTTTAGTAACTTGATGTTATTAGATCCCTAGTTCTTGCTTGAGAGCAGAACTCTTATGTATCAAGAAGAGTTGATTGAATGCATCAATTTAGATACATATTATGGGACAAAAGATTGTATATAAATTATTGAATGGTTTACACAAATTTTAGCCACAGGCCAGTTCTAACTCATTCAAATCAAATTAGTTATAAACCATAGCAAAGAATCAAACAAATATAAATACATGCAATACACCGCCAACTCGGTTATTTCCATCCATGGACTGTAGTTTCGTGTTTATTCTGCACTCATCAGCATGGATAGGAAAGTAACCGAGTTGGAGGCAAAAATCCTCTTATAGAGCAAAGAGAGCCAAATTATAATAAAGCATAATAAGCACGAAACTGCAGTCCATGAATTGAAATAACCGAGTTGGCGGTGTATTGCATGTTTCTGCTTTAGACCTTGCTTCGAGGCGGTTACTCACCGCTAAATATAAATACGTTTGTTGATATAAGATTAATTTTTCCAACATCACAAAAAGGGACAAAAATGGTACCCAAATTATTTTTTTCTATATTCATTAAGTTGTGAAATAAAGTTGTTCAATTTTACTTCAAAATAAATAATGAATACCGCATTACCCCGCATTAGCCAGCATGCCGCAAAATTCAAGGGTCACCAGATTTTCAATAACCCTTGCCCGGTCCTTTCCGGCAGGCAGAAAAAAACCTTGGTTAGAAAAAAAATTAATTTAATACTATCTCATATTCAATTTAATACTATCACATAACAAACATATTCAACTTAAAAAGTAATATAAGTTCTATACTAAACGCAGAGCTAAACACAGAAGTCCTATCTTCACTTTTTATCAAAATTGAAGTTTGTCACCCGGAATTTTTTTGTAACATATACTACCAAAATACATTGTTTTATGGTCATTTGTGAACGGGAAATATCAAAATAAAATTTCTGACAGAGTTGCACCTAAATAAAATTCACAGAGGCACAAAACTTTTAAAAATTAATTTATCTATTTAAGCTCACCTGCGGATACCACTTTGCGCTTAACGCGGCAGTGTATATCATTTTATTAGTATTAATAAACGGTTTACTTTTGTAAACATATTAATAAACTAGCACCATCAAACATGACCAAGATTTTTTTTTTCAACTCGGTGACCTGAAATTAATTGGTTTGTTTTTTAAAAGGAGATTACTTATCGAAATTATTATAATTTTTTCGTGTGGTGGTTTGCTTTGCGGTTGAACTGAGGGGAGAATTTTTTTTTTTTGCAAAATGAACCTTGAATTATCCGGCATACCGTAAAATTCGATTTTCCCTTTTTTTCTTTTTTTTCCAGCACGGTATTACGATACATATAAATATCAATTAACATTTGCAAAATAAAAGAAAAACCGCGTTTGGAATTGAAAATAGACGTTTATTTATCATCACGCAAAACTTGCTTAAAATAAAAGAAAGCAAAAAAAAAAAATAATAATAATAATAATAATAAGGAAGTATATTAACACCTTGAAAGGTGCTAGAAAGAAAATATTCATATGCAATCTTTCCCTAAGAGTGCATTTGGTTAATACGTAGCTATACTGGTTCTCTCAAAATGTGCTCTGTCAGAAGCTTAATTTTCTGGTATATGAGTATTTAAATTTAGAGACTTTACGACGTCATTATTAATGCTTATCGCAGAGAAGACAGCTTTTTTTCTCTTCTTTTTTGCTCCTCGTTTTTAAATTGTTAGCCATTTTCTCCACAAATAAGAGAAAATGTTAACCGAGAATAATTTTCCTCTACTGTGAATACATGAAGCTCTTATCTATTAATAAATGGACCATTACAAGCAATGAAAATTAGAAACAAAGCGTAGATTTTATCGGTAAAGAAAACAACGGCATGCATGCGCAAATCCGCAATTGCAGAAACTTGTTTCACTGTTTCAAATGATTTTACACTCAAAAGCTCACCCAAAGAACAAGGAATTCATTGAAACCCTCAAGACATGTGTCTTTTACGAGCTGAAAGTGTGTGGATTTACTACTTTGTTTTTCTCGTTGTTTCATTTAGCACATTTTTTTTTCATTTATTTAAAATGTTTGAACACGTAAATGTATTTAAGATCACTTTTATTTAGCAATTTATTGCAAAATTGTTCGTGTATAACATTTTTCTTTTGGTCTTTTGTTATTTTGCTGCATAAAATCATTTTTTTTTAATTTCTTATTACTTTTAGCGTTGAAATTTACAAAATAATCATACACACAGAGATTCATAAAGAGCAGATGAGAAAACCTAAAGTAAATAGCAAATTTTTGCATACAGTGAAAGACGTACAAACTAATTTGCGAAAAAACGTAAATTCGAACTGCAATCCGACAAAGCAAAAAAAAAAAAAAAACTTTTGAGCAGTTAAGTTTTCAATAAGAACCTCTCGAAAACAGTCCTTGTGCGCGCTTAAGGAGTGCTTAATTTCCTTTAAGCAAAAGAAACACGCACTTATACATAAACTTCGTAAAAGAAAATCAATTTGACACTAGCAAAAAAACCATCCAGCAAAAATATTTCCCAGAAAGTAAGAGTTCATGAAATGCGAGGGAGAAGTTCTGATTCTAAGAGAACCTAGTATACACTAAGGGTTTCAATCAGTCATTCCCGGGATCCTACGGGATTATTTCAACTCTGTTAAAAGTTTTATTTTAATGTCAAGTAACAGATTTTTTGTTCTTGTATTAGAAAGAGCTGCTTTTATTATTTGAATTGATTTTATTACGAATAAAATCCACAATTAATTTTATTAATAATATTAGCACTTTGTAGATGATCTATAAGTCACCTCTTTCCAAAAGAGATTTTTCTTTTCTTATGAGAGCCATTTTTGGTCTTGCTGATGTACTGCAACTTTCAAATCATGTGCGATGACCATCGATTTTTTTATAGCTAAATTGAATTCAACTTTCATAGAGAGTTAGTTCCTTTGTTTCGCGTTTATCATTTTATCAGGATTACGTGCATTTGGTTGATTAGAAGGGGATCCAGTGAAATGGATCCAGGATAAATTTGATTGGTTGCTAGTGTCATGTTCATCAAGAATCAAACGGATCCATGTCAAATTGACTTCTTCTTACGGACAAAAATATTACCATTGGCGCAGGAGGTCGAACTTCTGCATGCTTGCCTGGGAAAGGTATTTCAATGTCCTTCTACCATCTGATGGGAGCTTTCCTTTTTCCACTACCCGGGCACATGCCCTCTATGGATTACAGGCTCCTCCTAGAAGCTTTACAATTGTAATGCGATATGAAATAAACTTACAGCAAACCTTGAATCTAGGGACTTGCTTCGTGTAGTTCGAAGCACACATTTACCGAGGAGACGGAAAATGAAATTTATATGGAGATTTTTCTAAATCTGCATCTGAGAGCCAGACTTACGTAAGTCCATTCTCGTTACCTCACAGGACAGCACGAAAATGTTTGGCTGAAGCATACAAAAGATGGGACTCGCGCTCTTTTAATGCTGCTAAATAACTGTGAAGAAATTTCTTTTATGGAATAACGTTCTCGTGGATCGAGGCGGAATAAGATTCTACATACAACGTAGTGGGTTATTCCACGACAATACCGCCATTTTATCCCGCACGTGAAGCTCCTATATTTTATTAAAAAGTAGTAATTTTAAAATTTAATTAACAAAGTATTTTGTCTAAGAAGTCCCTCACCGGTTTGTGATTTCTTAACCAACAAAATTTCGTTCATTGTTCCTTAAAATCATTACTTTTTAATGAAATACATGAGTGTCACGTGTGGGACAAGATGGAGGCTTTTGCTTGGAATAGTCTAAGTAAAGAGGTGAAAAGCACCATTTTTGGTCTTACGTTAGTATGGTTCTGAGGTACAAAAATTACGATTCTATATTCCGTCAGATCCCAAATCTTTAATACACTTTTATAAAGCATTGTTATGAAAATGCACATGAGAATATGAAAAAATAAGTTTTTACCGAAGGAAAATTACTGAATAAATTACCTATTAAAGGAAGCGTAAACACGTTAGGTAGCTAATGAAAACTTGCGTTGTAATAAAGCAACCAAACTAAGTTGATCTTCAGAAAAACATCGTTATAGAAAATCGATTTAATTCGTGATCAATGATAAATAGCTCCAGTAACATCAGGGGTGCCACAAATTAAATCAACAAGAATCTGTCGAAATCGAAATGATGGATGATATAGTTTCAGAGGTTATAATTCATCCCCAAATAAAGTTAATTAGGGAAAAAAGAAAACAGCTTTTGTGAAGATAGAAATGTGGAAAATTAATTTCTTAACAGTAGGGGTTATTCAAGATATCGAATAGAAAGTAACATTTTCGAACTTAAAAACGCGTTGGGTCTCAAAAGTGGGATTTTAGCATCAATACATCTCTATTCAAATTTTAGTCTCCTATGATAACTATTTTTAGATTTAAAAAAAAGCTCCAAAATTGGCCTTTTTGAACCTTTTTATGAAACTGAAAAATATATAATTTTGAAAATGTCTGGGGATTTAAATGTTAACTTTGGTAACATTATTATCTCCTTAAAGTTTTAGCTCAATAGAGTAATTTCTTTTCGTTTCCCGAAAGCAGCAAAATTAATTAAGTCCTTTTTTTCTTCTCTTTTAACACGATTTTATAAATCAAAAATAGGTTAAAAGCACATAACATAAATATCTTAAAAACGGAACCTGAACCTTATTTTACAAGTGACATACTTAGTTTCGCATTTAAATATTACTAGATAACCCCGCAATGCGTTCGCGCTCGACAGAAGGAATTCGAAAACCTTGTTTTTTAGGTTATTTTACTTATCTCAGAAGTCTGATTGTCTCCATGAACCCAAATATCTGAAGAAAGTCCAAGAACAACAGTTGATTCCGGAGGACATCGTCTTTAGTGAAGCCCAAACAACGCAATATAAGGTCAGGGTGATGCCACCTGTTTTTAAGTTATTTTACTCATCGCAGAACTCTGATTGTCTATCTTTGCTAGACAACCTCCATGAACCCAAATATCTGAAGAAAGTCCAGAAAAAGCAGTTGATTCCGGAGGACATCGTTCTTGCTGAAGCCCAAACAATGCAATATAAGGTCAGGGTGATGCCTCAGAAAAGATAATTTTACCCTGCAGAGAAAGATGACGGAGCTATTATAGCCACTGACAAATCGGGAGTACATAGTTTGAAAAGATCTTGGTCATTTTCTCAAACCACGTTTGAATTATTTTTTGAATAAAATCAAAAATATGACTTATTGGTTTATTTTACGCTGATAGAGGAGAATGGATATTTATAATGATGCCTTAGTTTTAAAACTTAGTGAAGTATAAATGCAGTTATGGTGATACTGTGACCTCGTTAAAAATCCCTTTTTTTCCTGAATTCAATGTTACAATAAACTGTGGTTTAGAATTCCATCTCTAATCAGTTAAAATTATATATTCATTGAAATTTGGATCAAACTTCAGCTGAAGAAAATTAGTCATTTAAAAACAACATTTTCTAGCCCATGAAATGATCAATCTCACGATAATAAAGTAATGCTTAATAAAACAACAAAATAATTGAAATCGATTCATAAACAATATTTGTGGTAAAGTAAGACGTGAGGACTTGAGCAAATTATAGTCCAGGTCTAAAACACATTAGTTTGACATAATTTCCGACCTAAAATATGAGTAGTATCGTTGTAACATTCAACGATTCATTTTTATAATTCTCACGGTTTTTTTCTCACTTGATGTGAGACTGCTAAGACTGTTATGCAAAATTTGGTGAACGACGTGTTTTGCAATAACCAAGTCCTGTAAATATTTCACTGCAGCCGTCGCCTGGATTGTTTTGGTACTAGAGCATTTACTTCCTTGATAACAAACATGTTCCGATTTGAAACTAATCTCAAAATCAGTATTAGTTGTAACTTGTAAAACGAATTGTTTGTAGTGATACAAAGTACATACTACATACATTTTTTTGAGCGCAAACTGTTGTGGTCTGGGTTTTAATCTCAATTACTTTTAATCCTAGCTCCAGCTCTTATTTTACACGGGTACTCGAGGGAGCTGAGCTCTTGCAATTCTTTTTAATTTTAATGGACTTTTAACATTTTAGACGAATTTCGGTCTATTTGCATGATAAAATAATTTCTGAGGACATAGCGCTCCTGCCTTTTCTGTTATAAATTAAGCTCTGATGGCCATCACTGCTAGTTATTTCAATTTTAATCACATTTTATAATATATTCTGATGTATTGATAACCAAAGACATATTTTCTTTCTGACTTATATATATTTTATGCCGTATCTGAGCCATACTAGTAATTATGCTGGAAATTTCTTTTTTAATTTTAAGTTATTGAATAATTTAAAAATTAAATTCCTTAAAGTATGATATTTTCCCATTCTCTACGATATGTTTATGCAGATTATGTCCACTGCTTAAAAAAAATAAAGGTTGTGTACATAGTAAGAGATACGTTGGCAGCATTTCAAAAAATGCAACGAAAAAAACTGACTATCATACCGCCTATTTTATTATGCAGGAGCCGATCCAAATGGACAAGAATTAGCATAAATTATGCTATCAAAATATGAATTGTGTATTTGGTTGTATGGGGGATTGTTTTTTTCCAGTGTCTTTACAAATTTATTGATATCATCAAATGTTACGAATTGTGATCTATGGTTTGCTGTTTAATAAGTCATTATGTTGTGAAATACGATATGGACCTTTTTCTTCTGCATAAATGTCTGATTGCACTATGTAACACGATGTTTGTCTCTAGGAAATTAATTTGATTCTTTGAGTTTGTACCCCAAAGCCAGACTAGCGTTAGTCACATTATCGTTATTTTTCTAGAGAGCGTGAAAACGTTTATCTAATGCATACAAAGCATGGAACTCGTACTTAAATAATTGTAAAGGAATTTCTTTTATAGAATAACGCTCTCATAGGTCAATGTAGGTCTTTGATTCCACATTCAATGCAGTAATAATATGAAAATCGCCCTTTTTAGACTTACGCTAGTCTGGCTCTGAGGTACAGAATTGGTTCGATTGGAAAAGCATAAAACAATTTTACTTCCCCACAAAAACTTTGTTTTTGCGGTCAGGAGAATAAAAATTGAAATTTGAGCTAAAATCATAGTTTTGTGATTCTCCTCTCTTACAGGAAAAAATTAAAAGAATTTCCATCTCATCTTTTTTTGTTTTTGTAATATAGTGTAACATTATATATATATGTTTTTAATGACGAGTACAAATTTATGGGAAGGATTAATCCACCTTATTGGTACTCTTGTTAATATTAAATGCTGTTTCAGGAAATTTGTGTTTAGGATAATTGTACAAATTTTCATTATTTTTGTCTGGTAGTGAGATCAGAGAGTTGTGAAAAAAAAATTCGTATTTTTATTTTAAATAAGGTTACAAAAGATTTTCTGTCCACGAATTAGTTGCAAATAGCTACCAACCTTGAAATTCTAAGGTGTTTGACATCTGATTGGTTACATTAGTCACAGGCTTTCCTCCCAAAAAAGTTGTGGAATATTTACGACTTTGCAAAATTATTTTCTCCACTAAAAGAATAAAGTTCCCTTTGCATATGAATCTATTTTACTAACTAATTGAAGGGGCAAGTGGATAAAGGTGATATGTGACAATTTTGGAAAAACAGAGGAGAAAGTACCCCAAAACGGGATAGCTTATCTATGTTTCGTGGGGGGGGGGGGAGTACCCAAGTTGCTTCTCAGATCAGATAAGAATTAAACTTTACAGTTGAGAGATAGGATAAGGGAGAGATGAGTAGATTCATCGATCCCATCAGTTTTCTGATGAAAATTGATGTAAATGAGCATATTTTTCTGTTGCACTGATTTTTAAAACAATTAAACTGTAAGATTATTTTTTTAGATGAATTCGCAGTAGTGACTCCATTTTGTACGTTGGAACTGAACACTTCGAAATTGAAAATTTTAAAAAAGAAATGTTCACAATGTGGATGATGTGAAGTGTCCGAGAGGTTACATTTCTTCTGAGTTTGTGAACTTGAATTTGAAGAATTTGGGATCAGGCAAATTACTAGTGAGCCAAGCCCTATTTCATACCTAGAGGATGGTCGACCTGATTCCCTAGTCTCGTTTCGATTTAGCATTTGCATGTGATACTTACTGCTCCTGATATTCTCTATTGTTGGCGCTGTTAAATGGGCCACGATCCCGTATGCAAATAAGGTGAGAGATCTCTTATGTAGGTAATTTTAGGTCAAATCTTTAGGCAGCTTTGTTAAATTTAAGTTTAAGCAACAATAGTTGTGTTTAAAGCTCGAAAAATATGAAAAGTTAATTGCAGAATTGAAAAGCTATGTAGAGCAGGGGCTCCCAACTTGTGGCTCATGACCTCAAATGATGTCGTGAAGCATTTCTTATGGGGGTCAGGACATTGTTTCAATTTTTACAAGTATTAAGATTAAATTAAAATTCAAAAAAAAAAAAAAAAACCTCTACCTTGATAGGCGACCTCATGTTTAAAATTAACTTCAGTTGTGAAAAAAAAAGCATTTTAAATTTGAATATGTATAATTTGGACTTGGTAAACACGGAAAAGGAGAGATAACCTAGAGTAAAATTTGCTATAAGCAAAAGCAGAATAAAGAGGGAAAATTGAAAATATTTTTAAAATACTTATACTAAAATCAATTTAGTAGGGGAATGTAAGGCAGAGTGAAATGACGAAATATTTTACTCTTTTTTAGTGCCTCCTATCTGGTAATATTTCAACATTGTAATAGCACATGTAGTCCATTTCAATCAAGAAAAACTTATGTCTGAATATCAAGCTTATGAACAAAATATTTTCAAAAATTAACGTGTTAACTAGCTGCGTGGCCCGGCGTTGTACGGGCTTCCTCAGAAATAAAAGCGATGTCAAGTAGCGTATGCTTAATATTCTCCCTAAATGACAAATGAAATTCCTTACCAAAAACAGTTATTCCCAAACCGCTTTCTTCCTGTAAAATTAATTGCAAAATTCTAAACGAAAAGTTGTTTTAATATTTGGTATAATTCCTGTATTAATCGCAGACAAAGAAAGTCCCTGCTAAAAACACCAATTAGAATTTTATTTGAAACACATTTTCAAAATGGCAACAGAAAAAAAGTCATTAATAGAATAAAAACTCTTGTTAGAACTTTACTGTAGCACGTATTCAAAATGGTTACAGAAAGAAATAAAAGTCTTTGAATTTTAAATAAATCAAACATTTAATTAACGTTTTAATTAATATCTCATCAAATTAAAGTATTTTATTAGTCAGAAAAAAATTCCGAGCTAAAAACAGTTGTTAGAACTTTGTTGTAACATGTATTCAAATTGGCAAAGGAAAGAAATAGAAGTCTTACTAAAAACAATTGTTAGAACTTTATTTGTTACACGGACTCAAAATGGCAATGAAAAGAAATAAATTTCTCCGAATTTTAAAAAGTTTGAAAAAAATTAACATTTTAATTAATATCTCAGCTGATTAAAGTCTTACAAGTACGCGGTTGGTCTTATTGTTTTCCTTGGAAAAATTCGGATCAAATGGTACCTCGTTCGATGCTCTACTCTAAGCGGTTTTTGAGGAGTTCAAGCTTCAGACTGACAGAAAGACAGACGCGAACAGATTTTAATAGCATTAACTAGCTGCGTGGTCCGACGTTGCAAGGGCTTTAATGTAGTGAAGGCAGTTTGAGAAAACTACTCGCCGCCAAGGCGGCTTGCCTTTACAGCAGTGAGGAAAATTTAAACAACCTACTCGCCACCAAAGCGGCTCGCCTTTAAAGTAATAAGGAAAGTTTAAACAGTCTACTCGCCGTCAGGGCGGCTCGCCTTTAAAATACCAAGGATAGTTTCGACAAACTACTCCCTGCTAAAGCGGCTCGCTAAAAACCTTTCCTGCATCAAAAAGTCTATCGAATTATTTGCACATGCTTCTTCAGAAATAAAGACCATGTCAAGTAGCGCGTACTTAGCACTCTCCCTAAATAACAAATAAAATTCCTTACCAAAACCAATTATTTCCAAACCGCTTTCTTCCTGTAAAATTAATTGTAAAATTCTAAACGAGAAGTTGTTTTAATATTTGGATCGCAGCTAAAAAAGTCCCTTCTAAAAACAGCAATTGCAATTTTATTTAAAAACACATTTTCAAAATGGTACCATAGAAAAAATATAAGTCATTAATTAGAATAAAAACAATTGTTAGAACTTTGTTGTTTAATTTTAAAAGTTCAATAATTTAATTAGCGTTTTAATTTAAAATGGCAACGGAAAGAAATGAATATCTTGGAATTTTAAATAGTTCAATAATTTAATTTTCCTTTAATTCAAAATGACAACGATAAGAAATAAATGTCTTGGAATCCTAAATTAGTTCAATAATTTAATCAACGTTTTAATTCAAAATGGCAACTGAAAGAAATAAATGTCTTGGAATTTTAAATAGTTCAACAATTTAATTAACGTTTTAATTCGAAATGGCAACGGTAAGAAATAAAAGTCTTGGAATTTTAAATAGTTCAATTATTTAATTAACGTTTTATTTTAAAATGGCAACGGAAAGCAATAGATGTCGTGGAATTTTAAAAAGTGCAAAACATTTAATTAACGTTTTAATTAATATCTCAGCTAATTACCGCCGTATAATTACGCGGTTGGTCTTATTGTTTTCCTTAGAAAATTTCGCATCGAATTGTACTATGTTTAGTTCCCTACTCTCAGCGGTTTTTGAGGAGTTCAAGCTTCAGACGGACAGACAGAGACGCGGACATATTTTAATAGTATTAACAATAACTAGCTTCGTAGCCCGGCGTTGCACGGGCGCTTCGCGCCTTTAAAGTTGTGAAGAAAGTTTAAACAAACTACTCGTCGCCAAGGCGGCTCGATTTTAAAGTAGCGAGGACAGTTTCAACAAACTACTCGCGGCAAAAGCAGCTCGCTAAAAAGCTTTCCTGCATCCAAAAGCTAATCGAATTATTTGCACATGTTTCCTCAGAAATAAAAACGCTGTCAAGTAGCGCATACTTAACACTCTCCCTAAATGGCAAATAAAATTCCTTATCAAAAACAATTATTTCCAAACCGCTTTCTTCCTGTTAAAATTATTACAAAATTCTAAACGAAAAAGTTGTTTTAATGTTTGGATCGCAGCCAAGAAAATTCCCCGCTAAAAACATCAATTAGAATTTTATTTGATACACATTTTCAAAATGGAAACAGAAAAAAAGGCATTAATTAGATTAACAGCAACTGTTAGGACTTTTTTGTAACACGTATGCAAAATAGCAACGAAAAGAAATCAAACTCTTTAATTTAAAAAAGGGCAAACATTTAAATAACGTTTTAATTAATATTTCATTTAATTATAGTCTTACAATTACGCGGTTGGTCATATTGTTTTTCTTGGAAAATTTCGAATCGGATGGTACTTCGTTCGGACCTCTACTCTCAGCGGTTTTTGAGGAGTTCAAGCTTTTGACGGACAGACAGTTAGACAGACGCCGACATATTTTAATGGTATTAATGTAATTTTATTAATAATAATATGAAAACTGGCTCAAAGAAATTTAATAATATTTTGAAATTATTTTAGAGAAATTAAGAAAATGGAGAAAAAAAAATCTTTTTGCAGGAATAAATTAGTAGCTATTTTTTAAATCGGAGTTGTAAAAAAATTAAAAAGGAAAAAAAAAACAAATATGTTGAAATTGGTAGCGATAAAAATAATCCTGATCATTATTTGGCTCGGCCGATTATTATTTCCGATTAATCTGCAATCGGTAATCGGCCAATTTGCTTATCGGTGCATCCCTACAAATTATCTCAACTATTGCACTTTGCCCCACATTCTAATGTCATCTTTTGTAGCCACACAATTGGCTGCATTTTTAATGCAAAAGCCCACGAAATATTTCACTATAAAGAAAGTAGGTATTTTAAATGCATCTGTGGCAAAACTTTCTATTAAAAAAAAAAGCCTTGTTCAAAACCTTTACTGATCCTAACGTTCAAAAATGTCTCAAGTTTTGAAATTTTTAAACAAATAGAAGTTGCGAAAAATTAATCCAGAAAAAGCTTCAAAAATATAGTAATAAAGTTTTTGATGAATAAGAAGGATATGAACTTCAAAGTAATCCTTGAGAACATGTTGCAGATGCACAAAATTGTAATTTTCCACTAGTTTGGAGGTTCAATTTTTAAATTCGCGTTCGGTCTAATTTGTACAACATCTAAATTTACCCTTAGCGAAGAAATGACAAGTGATTTCCTCGAGACGCCAAAACAGTGAGGTATCATGTAAGAGTATTGAATGAGCACAAATATGGCTCTTTCTGTGTGTGGTTGCACCGAAATTACTCATAGAAAGCGTCGAAAGGAAAGTAACTCAAGGAGCTGCCGAAAGAAGCTACGAAACGTGACGAAACAAAACCATGGTCATTTTTCAAATTTCTTCATTAAAGGTAGAAGAAGATAAATAGTGGTTTCTATATAGTGGTTTACGTATCCTAAATAAAATATTAGGGGGTTCCTCTAGTAATAATGTCGTTTTTCTATAACAAATCAATTGTTGAAAGTTTCTATTTTAAATTAACGATGTATAATTATCATCGTTATCAAAGGTCTTTTGCTATCTAGTAGTAATATTTTACCAAGAGAATGTTTTTCACACTAAAAAACCACAAAAACACAGAGCTCTCTCAATTTAAAACAAACAGTAGAAATCTAGCTTTACGTTCCCCCTTTAGCTGTAATGGGCCATGGAAAGTCAGGCGTGCAATATAAAATGCATTCTAAAAATAGTAATCATAATAATTTTCGCAGAAAGTTAATTTCGCACATTGGCGATTGGTGACCTATAATTGTGCAAAGCGAGTGGAATATATAAATGAAAGAATTTATACCAGAACAAGAGAAAAAAAGTGCAAATAAATTAGAATTAAAAAGCAGAAATATAATCTTACCACGAATTTACTTCAAATGTAAACGAACTCAGTTTCTCGGATTTTTCCGTGGCGAAAAAGGGTCAAAATATTTTTCATAAATTATTTTTTTGAAAAGGGGAACGAAGTTGGTAGTTTAGCACAATTCAATAGCTTTTAATAAGCTTTTATTAGTTTCACATGTGGGTTTGTTTGTCAGATGCAGTACACAGGACCTTCGATAGTATTTAATTTTTCTATTCTTGATACGAAACCAACCAACCAACCATTGTACATTTCACGTTTTAATTTCATCACGTAAAGAGGAAACCACCATAGTTGTTAGAACAATATTAATCATTATTAATAAAATATCTTTTCCAATATGGGAAAACTAAACGAGTCAAACGCATTTATCCCCTTGAGACCTGGTGTCCGGTATACTGGACATGAAGTTTGAAGAGCTGCTAATTATTTAATAATTGATTAAAGTACATGTTTCTTTTTTTTTTTTTTTTTGTAAATGACTCTTTACATTCTGCGTATTATCTATGCAACACTTTTAGTGTCGGGACAGGTAATATTTCCAAATACGGATTGGAAAATTGGGGTAGATTCGTTTTTCCAACTATGGATTCCTGCAGTTAAGGCGAGTTTTTTTTTCTGATTTTTAAAAACACTTATAATTTTGATTTATAATTTCAAATGCCTATAATATGTTTTATTATTGTTTGGAGAATATTTAACAGTGAAGTTTTATGGTGTTTCATTATTTATTTTAGCTGAAATATTTATTTCAAAATATATATCTGGAAAATTAGACGTATCATAGCTGCTTCAATTTTTCTCCCACTCGAAATTTTGTTTGTAAGATACCCTTAGCCATATAGAACTCTGCTGTCATACTTTAAAAAGCCCTGAAACCAAATTTTGCTGCAATTCCTTTTAATATTGTCTTTGTTGTTTGTTCAAAGATATAATCCTGAAAGAAATTAAAAATTCTGTTCCTGCAGGGTTCTACTTATGAGCTAAATCATTTTCTAATGAAGGTTAAAAATGTATGTCATCTAGTTTTTCCCAGCATTCCCTCCCCCCCCCCCCCCTTGGAAATAGGGCTTCCTTTCTTATGACGGCAGTATTCTGTTTGTGCGCTAAAAATACTCTTGGTTTACTATTTCATAATTTCTTCTCGCAATCTCGGTAATATCCTGTTCTGAATATTTTATGCTGAGCTCAACCACCTGTGAAAAGAATAGTCAAGAGTTAGTAATAGCAGGCTAACGAATCCGGGCCCAGAAACTGGTTTGCGAAACGAGAGCAGTGACACGCGGGGCCAATGCGAGAAAAGCACCGAAGGGTTTGGCATTTAAAAGGCTATTTGTTTGCCGGGCACCCCACACCGGCGAGCCATCTGTAAAAGCGGGACGCAACGCGCGTGCGCCACATTGGGGGAGTCTGCGAAGCTCCGGAGCGGGCACAAACTCCCGCGCTCCAATCGATATCTGAACCCAAACACTGGCAGTCGAACCGAGCGCTGACCTGGAAAGGCGAGAGGCAAAAAAACGAGGCATCCCTCTCTCAGTAGACGATGCAGTAGCTAGCTCCGAGGAGCAAGCACCCTCAGCACCGAATTTGAAATTTGGTCATCGGCAATATGGCGGGACACTCTGAGAGGGGGACCTCCGAGATCGCATCTGGGACCCTGCCCGAGTAGTGCCTTCCTTGGATATCAAGGTGGTCATCTTCCACCAAACAGCCCAACGTCCACCTCATTCCTCTGGATCATCCTTCGCCAAGATCTTCCTCCGAACTCCAACAAGAATTTATGATACTCCACAAAATCAAAACTGAGAGCCGAATTAGAAGCTTATGAAAAAAATCCAAGGTGAATTTCAGTGGTATGTTTAAATGAATTAATATCTACGAACAAAATTTATCATGTGTATTCTTTCATTGCTTAAGTGTATAACTATCACGTCGAGAGAGAATTTTTCCTTGTTTACGGCCAATACGGATATTTGATGAACACTCAAGAGCATGAAAAGGTCAGTAATTTAAGCTTCAATTATTGCTGTCGCATACCACAAGGAAGAAGAGAAGTTGATAAAATGAAGGTAAGATCCTTGATTAGACTATGAAAGTGTGCCCCATTAAATAAGACTCAAATTGTGTTAGGAATTCATCTAATTACCATCTTAGAGTTAGCGATCACATGCCATGTCCGATTACTCAATCTTAATGAAGAGATAGCAAATCACATGTATCTAAGACTCCTCCATTCACTTAATGACAGACCAAGCAATTGAATATCTTAATGTCTTCTCCCTACATCGTGGTCGCCCTTGCTCCGGCGAAGATCTTTGGAATCAGTGATTGGAAAGGGGGCTTTCCTGCTTTTCTCCACCCTTTCATCCCGACCCTCAGGTCAAGACGACGACTACGAGGGGAGGAATGAAGAAGCAAAACGTGCGAACTTTGTCACTCATCGTGTGCACGTTTACTTACTTGCTGGTGGGAGCGGCTATATTTGACGCACTCGAATCGGACAACGAGGACCGACAAAAGGAAGCCCTTCAGTACGTTGAAAACCTCTTAATGCGAAAGTATAACATTTCTCAAGAAGATTATAGAATTTGGACAACTATAGTTATTAAAAGTGTGCCCCACAAGTCTGGTATTCAGTGGAAGTTTGCCGGAGCTTTCTACTTTGCCACTACTGTTCTAACAACTATAGGTAAGTACAATTTTTTTTACTGGTCATTTTCATGAAAGTAGTACAAATCACGTCCGATAGTACTGAATTTTGTGTATCAATCGATGCAATAAGAAGCTAAGTTATGTAAGTAGACTTTTTTAAAATTTTGAATAAAACGCTTGGCAAGTTCACACCCTAGGAATAGATTTCATTGAAAAGTTTTTCTAAATGATGTTGTCTAGCAGCACCTGCGAAGGTCTCTACTCTGTTACCATATCTTGCCAAAAAAAAAAGAGTTTCAGCTACCATTTGCAGTAATTACCTTCAAATTTTGAAAATTGTCAATCCCTTTGCTGCTAAGTGCTTCAAATTTCATAATTACTCTTTTTATTGATTCTCCACTTACATATGCATAATAAAGTATCAAAGGCTTGTACATAAGTCATTTATGAAATGTTTTTTAATAGTTGGACAAGCTCATATACCACAGTGGACAAATAAGCCTTTAAAAGATAGTTCTAATCATTAAGAAATGTTATAATTACAGCACAAGCATAAAATGAAATAATGATTCTAAAACTTGTTCTGTCTGTCAGTTTAAGAAAATGAAAAAAAAAGTATTTTTCTTAACATTAATGCAAAGGTAAGGGTGAACATTCAACTGACAAATTAACTATCAGAGAAAAAAGAATAAAATTCACCTTACTTGTTAACTAGAACTCAAAGTTTATTTGTTTATTTTATTTTTGAAATGGCTGTAACAGAATGGACTCTATATATCATATAAAATATTGAGACATAAATAAAAACCAATTTATTATTTATTCCAATTTTTTAATTATTTTTGCGTAAAAGACATAATTTACCTGATATGTTATATTGTTGTTGAATTTTTGCACGATTTTAAATCACATTTCAAGTCCTTTTAATTTAAAGGCAGGGCATTTAATACTTTTCTTTTATTCGAAAACGAAATATTTTCAAGACCTTTATAAATTATTTATTTATAAAACATTAACACTTGGTTATAAACAGTTGAATGGAAAATCATTAAAAATATGATTACTTATGGTTAATTAAAATTGATAACAAAATTAATAAGTCTGAGACAAAATTTGTACTACTCTTGTGAGCATGACCCTTTACATATAGGAGTAGAAAAGAAGGTTTTGCCCACCAATTCTTCTTAAAAGGCAGTAATGTGAAATTATTTTATAATAGCATGATTTAATAGTCCATTTAGCTTAAATTTGCCAGAATATAGCAGTTTATTTCATTTAAAATATATCACTAAGCGGCAACTATAGTGGTAGATAATAAAAAGAGAAAATATTCAAGAGATTCGAGGTTTTACTTAATACTACCAGTACGAGATCCAACTTAGGTTTATCTACCGGCATCAAGTTTCCTAATAATTTGCAGATACAAATATTGCAAACAGGATGGAATAGGGTTGCCTAAGAAAAAGTGGTCCAATCATAGGGTTGGCACAATGATAAAATTTCAATAATCGAGGAATTCTGAAGATTTTCTACTGGTATCTTCCAATTAAGGAAACAAATTGGCATAAAGCTGCCAAATTTCTGCAGTTTCCTGCAGAATGTTTGAAAAGCGAACAATTCTGCAAGGCACATAATTTCTTAGTCTCATCATCATTTTCCTGCGAAAATGTCAAATTTTGAGCCGAATAAACGTTATTTGTGAGAAATTTAGATCTACTTTTAATTTACAAAAAATTTGAGGAAATTTTGCAGATTCTTTCAAAATTTGGAGGTATTTGCAGAATTACTCAATTACTGAATTTTTAAATCACAGCTCTATGGTTGGACCCAGGGCCTGATTATCCAAAAGGCACAGGAAGCTTGAGCTTCCACCAAAAAATTTTCTGGGGGCCCAAAAATGACTGAAAACTTGTGATTTACAATTCTAGTTTCTGCTTTTAAATGCATACCTAAAGGTAATTGTAAACATTAGAACCGGTTCAATTAAAATTTTCTGGAAAGTTTTAAAAGTGAACACACATTTCATAAAACATCAGTCCCCCCAAAAGCTATTTTTAAAAGTGGGATTTGACCCAACTTTTTTACAATGTACTTTTATTATGTGTAGTTAATTTAGTGAAGTAATAAATCTAATTTAACATCAAATCATAGAATTACAATGCAACCATGTATTATGTATGAAAATTCTCAGGAAGTGGACAGACTTTGATATGAATTCTGCTTGGGCAGCTCTTAAATGATACGTACCCGTAGCGAGATTTGTTTTAATGTCTCAGGAGTATAGAAATACCCCACCCCCCTTCCCTCCTCGCCTCAAAAAGCAGGTGGTCTCAAAATGATACAGAGCTTCCCCTAACTTCACGGGTTAATCGGGCCCTGGTTGTACCTCTTTTGCTTAGAAATCCCTATGCCATCGTGTTTGCAATATTTTTGTCTGCATTTTTCTATATGAGAAAACTCAATGAGGGTGGCTCAACCGAAGTCGGATCTCAGACTATACACACTCAAATACTACGATATACTCATACTTTACGTGATGTTATATTTGCTGGTTGGTCTTGAAGTCTAAACTAGTAGTGCACACTGCAAAAAAAAACTGTTGTTTTTACAGTATAATACAGGAAGCATTAAAACTGTAAAATGCATAGTAATAAACTAAAATTCGCAGTTTTAGGGCCCTGCTCCACATTGACCTAAAGCAGAAAAATAAAGCAGAAGCGTAAAATGGAGTAAATAGTGTTCCTATGGTAAGTACCCGGATTTTCGGTTTCTGCCTTCAGTTTCGGTCGCGTTTTACGCTGATGTAGAGCAAGGCCCGTACAGTTTATTAAAATTAGCTTTATTATACTGCAAAATCAGTGGTATAATACTGGCAGCAGAGGTTCCAATTTAAAATTGTAAAACGTACAGTAATAAACTGCAAATTAGCAATTTTACACTTTATTATTACTGTAAAATTAGCTGTGTTATACTGTAAAACCAACACCTATTTTTTGCAGTACATAGTTAAAGTTTAGAAAAAATATCTTTTAAATTGCGAAATTTTAAGAATTTGTACTATGAATTATATTGTCCATATCCTACCATACACCATTTATGTAAAATATCAGTGTATTAGTTCTATGTTAACCTTTTGGATCCGGGCTGTTTATATAGAAATTTTTCTTTCGACCTATGTTGTACGACAGTTGAACCACAGATTTCTTTTCCATTGAAAAGAGAAGGTATAAACTGTCGTACCAGACGTATGAAACCTTGAAAAAATCCTCAGCTCCAAAGGGTTCAAGTGAAAATCTCAACCCCGTCTTCTGAAAAAAAAAAAAAAAAAGACTTATGGTACAACATGTGTACCTCCCAAGGGCACAGTTTTGGTAGTACAGATTGTAAATCAATAATTTTTACGCTTTATTATTTTTAAGACGTGACACTACTGTCGCTAGTGAGAGATTTAAGCGAAAGGCAAAAAAAAAAAACACGTTTTGTTTCGTAGAATATAATGTTGTAAATGGTCGCCCACAACTCATGTCACGCTTTGTGAAAGTGTGACACTATATGGCAAGAGGGAGGGAGGCAGATCAATAAGCTTGACACCATGCATTTAGGCTGAAATAAAACCGTTTTTATAGCTATGTAAATTAGCGTGACATGTTATATAGGGAGGAGATGGAGTATGGTGAAGTGTGAGAGAGATACTTAGTGACAAAAGAGGGTTTGGGGTCGAAAAGGTTGAAAAAAAAAAAAAGTGCCATCCTTTATGGACAGTCCCTTGAGTGTTTTCAAGTTGTATTGGGTGAAAAGACAAAATGCCACTGCACTGCAAAAAATCAACTTTTTTTTTTTTTTTTTACAGTATAATGCAGTGAACAGAGGTTCCAGCTTAAAACCAAAATGTACAGTAATAAACTGTAAATTAGCAAATTTACAGTTTTCCCACAAAATTAGCTGTATTATACAGTAAAAACATTTTATTTTTTGCAGTGCAGTGATTAAGGATTTAAAGCAAAGAGTTTAAAATAATTTGCAAATATGTCATCTTAAACCACTAATACTTTTGAATTATTTAAATTTTCTTCATATATTGTGATTGTTTACTAGTGTAACATCGATATCAAGTAATTCTATGACAGCAGAGTGATGTAAAATAATTCATTACCTTAAGTTGCTACAGAGTGCCACATTTAAAAAGAATACACTGTAATTGTTAAGGTTTGATGCTTTCACAACCATAAAAATATGCTAATATAAAGCTTTTTCTATGCTGACAGAAAAAAGACACTTTTCCTATTCTACAACTGCACAAAAAAAATATTATTTTATATGTAAATCACTACTGAATATTTTAATTTTTAATAAATTTTCTCATCAATTTTTTTTGATAACTTATTATCGATCTTTTTCGATGCATACATGTATTAAGATAAATTATGGAGAAGTATATGGCATTTCTGAAAGTTAGTAACAAGAAAATACTGACATATTTTATTCAATATGAATTATTCAGGTATTACAAAGCATAATAAAATTGTTGTGAATGCTATGCAAAATTAAGCATCCACAGTTTTTAATATTTTATGCATGATTAAATATACGTTTTTTATTGTCTAAAAATAGCATCACAAATACTCCATTATTAAAAGAAAAGGTATACATATGACTTCTGTTGTTTTTTTTTAATATAAACTTGCCGCAATAACAACATCAGTTGCTATGAGTTTAGTTAAAAAATGCATTTAAATTGTTAGTGATGTCTTTGCTTAGGGAAATATTTGACGTTCAAAATTAGTGATTTTGATTGCTCTTGTTAAATTTCCATGAGTTAAAATCTGTAAAAAGTTGCTGTGAATATTTTTGTAGTTTTAAGCACTCATAAGCATATATTAATTCAGCATTCCCCCCCCCCCCCACTTCATAATAACTTGAAAAGAGAACAGATATAACATCTCGAACTCAAATTATGTTTTTTGCAATGACAAATTGCGATAAATGTGTGACGTACGTCCGAGAGCACGTAACTCAACTTTGCCCTCGACCCCTAAACTCCTTTTGGCTCAGTGGATAAAGAACTGGGTTACCACAACAAAGTTAATTGGCTCAAACCCGGATAGGGACACACATCCGTACACCACATATTGGTTTCTCAACAACTTAACAGATGCCACGAGTACCTCGCTGCAGGGGTCGGTGAGCAGGTGCCGGGAGGTGAAGCCCCGGGACGCGAGACGTTGGCAGTCTACCTATTTGAAAGAGGGATTTTACGATGTTTGAGGTTCAAAAATAAAACATTTGCAATTTGTCATTGCTAAATTAATCTAAACCTTTAAAAATGGTGAGGAATTCGCGTTGCCTCTGAAATTTGTTACTCTTGAAAAACTCGCGTTATTCAATTTTAGGTAAGTTGAATCGCGTTGTAGCACGAACTCACTGTATCTTTTTTGTAAAGTTTAAAGAAGACTTTTAGTAAGGGAAAAGAGAGAGAGAGAGAGAGAAAAGAGAGATGTTTGGGTGAATCACATTAATGATCCTGCTGTCTTTAAAAGGTCATAAAAATACAGTTATATTTTATAATTTAATATCTAGTCAATGAATAAAAAAGTTAGACGGTGTCTTCATTTCATAAGAAACCTGACTTTCAAAACAGTATTATACTCTGTCTAAAAAAAAAAGAAACAGAGAGAAAACAATTTTAAGGTGTCGTCCACACAAAAAGTGCCATGCGTTGAAAATGGTTAAGAAGTTAATAAAATTGTACCAATTTGTAGAAAGAGGAAGGGAGGAGGTAATATGAAGTGTGACATTACGTTACATACTTTTGCTGATACAAAAATCTTTTTTATAACAATATATTTATGTGATATGGCGCGTCATATGATAAGGGGAGATGAGGGGATTATGTTGAAGTGTGACATTTTCTGACGAATTCGTTAAATGTGTAAAAAAAAAGTGACATCCTTTATGCACAGCCTCTAACTTTAGAAGAAGGAAAAGGTTGCGAAAAAATGTAAATTAGAATGTGTATGTAAATTAAAATGAAAAGTAGTTTTCAGTTCTTGTTTGTTTGTTGTCATGTTGTCAGCTGTAGGAAAAAGTGGATGTAATTGCCTCACAAACAGTGTGGATTTCTATTGACACACCACACAATACCTTAATTTTATTTACTCACAGAACAACATAAGAAAGTTTTACACCACAAGAGAAAAGAGCTCCCAGAGGGTACACAAGGAATCGAGCCCACAACCTCCGCCATTGAAAGCAATCACTTTTATCGCTCTGAAACGGAGGTCCCAAGCTTTCAGTAAAATATTTGCAAAACTACCCATGGCTAAGTTATGAGATGGATATAAAAACTGGCCTGATTGAAGCAACTACTATTTCTCTTGTTGATAATACGGTTTTCAGTACTTGTTTCTTCACTTCTTTGTTAAAATTTCTAAAAATAGAAGGGTATAATTTGTTAGTTTGAGGGCATAATTAAGGGGGAATTTCGCCCCCCCCCCCCCGATTCGAGTGGGCCGAAAAATATTTTAATAGGTTTTTCTTTAGCAGGATTCTTATCCAACTTTCCGCGGTCATATATATTATTTCTCAAAGTTGTTCTTTTTCTTTTTTTTAGTGCACCATAATTTTCAAAATAATTCATTAAACTTTAAAATTAAGACATTATTTTAAAGATCTTTTCAACCGCCATCGTAGAAAAATAACTCAATTTTACTGTTATTCAAAAAAAAAAAAAGTGAAATGCTGATGCATTGCTCTGGTTAGCTGGTTATACATATTTAGCCCGAGTTTAGGATGTTATTGTTTGTACTGCGTATTTGAAAACTACCTGTTTTCGTTAACTGTTTTACAGACCATTGCTTTTGCTACTGTTCAACAACCTGTGAAAATTTCATTGCGTTTCAATAAATTGTTTCCCTTTTATTACCGCTTTTGTCATTGTTGCTTATTTTTTGAGGCGTAGTGGGGAATGCGGAAAAATAAATGTCTAACGAAAAGTTTCCTTTTAGCAACATTTTTGTAAGTTAATATCATCGCCTTACATTTCATTTTTCAATTTTATTTATTATGCTTACATTGCGTAACGCTGTATTGAGATATATTTAGAATAGTGTTTTTTACTATGATATTTCTCTTCTATAAATATGTATGCCTATTTTAATAAGTATAAATATTTTACAACTGAGTAAGTGAGACCTATTTGCCGTCGCACTTTAAATAGAAAATAAATGAATGCAGTGCAAAGGAAGGATGGAAGGATACGGAAAAATATACTTGGAAATATGTTTGATCAAATTATTGTTTTGAAATCAATAAGGAACTCTTAAAATTTAAACTAAACGATAATTGTCATGCATTAGCATTGAGTTCATAGCTTTGTTTCTCAAAATATAGATTTTTTTACCCCATTTGAAGCTTTAAAATGAATTTTATATTCAAATGAATGCTTTTTTTCTCGCGCATTAACTTATTTAAATACAGCCCTATTGAAATATTTCTATGTGAAGTCAATTTCCTTGGGAAAATGCTTGAAACACAATGTCCGTACATAAGATACTAAGCATGACTAGTCAATCAAAAATGTTTATAGCAAACAATATTTTTTCCCCACTTCAGCTCATTGTTTCCTTCATTTTTTACACATATATACATATTTTAAACTAAACGCAAGATTATTTGCCGATTTAAAGCTTTGAAATGCATTCAAACTAGAATAAATAGTAGATTCATTCATATGCATGAAGTTTCTGTATGGATTAATATTGAAGCAATATGTTTGTCCATACTATACGTATGTATTAAACTAAATAAAAAATAAATGAACTTCAAATAACATTTGGAAAGGAACTATTTCGCTTTAAATAAGAAAATATAAATAACTTTAAAGAGGGTTTTCATAAGTAAGCATTTGTTTCCGCGCTAAAATTGAGATAAATTTATTATACATGGATATAATTGCATTTAATCGCGGCATGATAACCGCGGATATTTTGTAAAATACGTAAAAAAAACGATACAAATACCGTAAAATGGGGTGAATAGGTACACTTTCCAGCTTGGATTGTAAAAAAAAGAACTCAAAAGATTTTTTTAATTTGATTTCTTGGGTAAAAACTTCGGCCTTGCTTTGCTTTTGATATTCTAAGTAAAGACAAAACATTTTGAAGAGTTATTATTTATATATATAGGAATTTAGGGGTGTTCTGAATCACTCCGCTGATAGGGGTCAATCGGAACACATGTTAAAAATTTCATTTTTTTTTTTTCAATTTAACCTGTAATAGGTCTCACAAACATGAGTAATATTGATGGGGGAGAATAAAAAGAGATAGTTACTGTCAAATAAAAGTTTATTTTCCATACCAGTAAACGTTTATGATTAGTCAAAATTCAAACTAATTTTGAACTTATGAAAAATTAAAATTAATTTTAAGAAATGCTTTTGAATTGAAATACAAAGAATTAACATAAATTGAAGTCCCTCATGTCGTCCACGAATATGTACTTGTCCTTGAAACTAGCAGTTGTGGCCTGTCTTAAGTTTTTTCATAACATCTTCTGGGATGAACGCTGCCTTTTCTTTAGTTTCTTGAAATATCTGGGTTTCAGGTATTGTCCTGTAAGATTTTCCCACTTATTCATCACTGTCTGTGTGCTGGACTTTTGCTACATAAAGTCTGTATGACTTTCCCCCATGTATTTTAAGTAAAAAGAAGTCTCCTGGAGCAAAAGTCTTTTTAAATCTGCAACTTTCTGTTATTCTAAGATCTGGTTGCTCACGAGAAGAGATAAAGAGTAATGAATCCTTGTCCTTGTCTTGACTAGAAGAATTGGGGTTAGAATCTTGACTTTTCAAACAGTTTCCTTTAAATAAGTTTGAATTGGAACAACAGAACAAAGTTTTCCGATTCACCCCGCAAATCCTTATCCTATGACATTATGGAAAATTTCTCATTTTTTTTTTTGCCACAATTAAAATATGTCGTCTCTTCTAATGTGGTACTCTGTTGCTCAGATATATGCATAATTAAAGCACACTATTCTTAGATTTGAAAAATAAAGGAGTCTGTACTTACATACAAAGTTTTGCAGACCATAAAAACTTGATGTTTTTTAGCATCCCTCTTACAGCCTTGTACAGACGCCAATAGGGTTTTCAGAATGAAAAAAATATTATTTCTTACTTCTTATCAGGGACGTCATTTCAAGTTTTTCCAGGGGGGGGGGGCAAAGGATCCAAACACAATGCAATTTCATCGGAAAACAAGAAAAAACAAGCCCACTTATATGTAAATACATTGATTTCTCAAAGCCATGGGGGGGGGGGGCAATTGACTCCCCCTGCCCCCCCTTAATGACGGACCTGCTTCTTATAATATTTCCTTTCTAAAAAAATTTGACTGCCAAAAATGCCCGACGGTATATTTATGAAGAATTTCTTTGTATGATCAGGAAGTTTTGTTCCAAATCAACCCGCTGTTCCTATACACCTCGTTTTACGGTATATACAATAGCTAAAATAATCAATAACGCTTATAAATTCAAAAATAATACTCATCATAACATTGTCACAAATCTTAAATGTTAATAAAAAAAGTCGGTTAATTGGGTTTGGTTTTTTCACTTTAAAACCCTCCTTCTTAACTTGTGTTTGAGGTTTTTTCAATTGTATCTTGCCACAAATCAGTATACCATCCTGCTCCACTAACTACAGTACACTCCCGCTTATCCACGGAATTGGGTGGCACGGGTATCGCGGATAACGAAAATCGCGGAAAATCCGAAAACAGTATAACATAAGAGGTAAAGAAGATAGAAAATGTCTTCTGCTTAAAAATAATTGCATTACACTTAAAACGTGGTATCTTCAAACAGTGACGATAGATATAGCATAAAAAAATATTTGTATTTGAGGTTCTTAAGTGTATAAAATCTATGAAGAGGTTTTACTTACGATAACGCGACATGTAAAATATATAATTTATAGGTTGAAGTATACCGCACTCTTGGGTAAGAAATGAAAAGAACAAACAAAATTTAAATTCTTGCTTTTTCGAAAAACATCAGTTATAGTGTTTGTTTCTTTCCCGACACCCTCACATAATCCGCTCGCGGATAATCGAGAGTTTACTGTATTTAATTGTTCCGTCGACGTGAATGAGAGCTAATTACCCAGGTAGCACAAAAAACGTTTAAACGTTTTATAAACGTTTTTAATCCGTTGTCACAACGTTAATAACCATTTTACAACCTTTAAAAAACGAAGTGTGCTACTTGGGTAGTGGCTGGTTTTAAAACGGATGCAAACTGAGCTAAGCTTTTTTGAGTGTATGTTTCTATATTCAATAAATCATATCCGTAAAAAATAAAGACCCGCGGATAATCGAAAGATTCATGTTCTTTGTTTTACTTTTCTTTCAATAAATAAGTAAATTTCTCAACAGTATTTTTTATTTCTTTACGCCCTCGCCTCATTTATACAGGTATCGTGCCCTCTTGGGGGAAGGGGCACGCCCTATATGTTGAAAATCGCTGTTTTAAGAAATTTTCATTCCATTCAAACTTACCGATTTACTGGAATGATTGTTTATTAAGAAGCAGCAACACATCGATAAAAAATGATATCAATTATAAGACATTTTGCGCTTGATATTGCAGTAAAATAACTCTCAACGTTTGATTTTAGCACTCCCTACTTCTTAAGGCACTTTCGATTTTATCGACGAAAGTTCCCCAACTTTTGTTTCAATGTGAGAAAATTCCAGCCTTTGTATAATAGTCCTCCGTATTTTATTGAACCATGAATTCTTACACTTTCTTTATCGGAGCACTCTTTATATACATTAGATCTTTTTACAGCTGGCTCTATCATTTGCCTTGAGAACTAACTATCCGCTATCAGCACAAAACGCGGAGTAAATGCCAGAGGCAGAGCGTATGCGAATAAAAATATGAAGGTAATAAAGAAAAAAAGAAAGCTCATTAAGCATTAGAGCTGAATACATATTCTTTCTCTTGGGCATTATATCAGGATGGCTGGCTTTTTCTATTTATCTCTTTTCTATTTATTTCTTTTCAGTAAATACTTTGAATTCGCTCTCTGGATATTTTCCGAAAATGTTTCTTTCGGGCACGTAAGCTTTAATCTAAGTTAGATTCTTTTGTATGGAAACTGTGTTCCATACTTCTGAAGGTAACAAGTATTTAAAGCCAGGAATGTAAGCATGATTTGTATTTATGCTTCTCTCACATATAGATTGTTTTATATACGTTTTACTGAAAAAAATCCTTATTTTGTTTTCTAAAAGGCTGTTTATTTAAAAATAAAGTTATGTTGAAGAATTTTATAGTGAGGAAATATGTTACAAAAGATAACGTGTATTTAGAGATAAGAATGTAAGTATGAATTGTATTTACATTCTTACATTCAGATTATTTTTTATACGTTTTATGTACTCAAACTCGAATTGCAACTGGCTGTGTCATTTGCATGGCGAACTAACTAACTATTAACACAAAATGTAGAGTAATTGCCAAAAGAAGAACGCATATGAATAAAAATATGAAAGTAATGATGAAAAAAATAAAAAATAAAATAAAGCTCGCAGAGCAATATCGCTCAAAACATATTCTTTCTCTTAAACAGTATATCAGTATAGCTGTTTTTTTTTTTTTTCATTTATTTCTTTTCAGTAAATACTTTGAATCCGTTTTCTGGACATTTTCCGAAACGACTTCTTTCGGGCACATAAGCTATAATCTAAGTTAGATTCTTTTGTGTGGAAACTGTTCCACACTTTTGGAGGCAACAAGTATTTAAAGCCAGAAAAGTAAGAGTGTTTTGCATTTATGCTCTCCTCGTATAAAGATTGTTTTATGTACGCTTTCCTGCATAAAATCTTTAGTTTATTTTTTAAAAGGCTTTTTTTTTTAAATAAAGTTCATGTTGAGCAGCTCTATCTTAAGGAAACATGTTGCAAAAGGATAAAGTGTATTTAGCGATGAGAATAAATTGTATTTACATTCTTTTTACGTATAGACTATTTTTTATACATTTTTATGTGTTCGAATTAAACTGGCTGCATCATTTGTATGAGGAACTATCTATTCACTATCCGCACAAAATGCAGAGTAAACGCCAGAAGCAGGACGCGCTTACGAGTAAGGATATGAAAGTAAAAAAAAGCTCATTCAGAATTAGAGCTGAATACATATTCTTTTTCTTGAGCATTTTTTTTTAGGACGGCTGGTTTTTTCGATTTGCTTCTTTTCAGTAAATACTTCAAATTCATTTTCTAGATATTTTGCGAAACGGCTCTTTTCTGGAACAAACTTTAATCCATGTTAGCTTTTTTTGTACGGAAAATGCATACTTTTGAAGGTATTGCAAGGACGACATTTCAAGTTTTTCCAGGGGGGGGGGGGCAAAGGGTCCAAACACAATGCGATTTCATCGGAAAACATCAAAAACCACGCCCACTTATATGTAAATGCATTAATTTCTCAAAGCCAGGGGGGCAAGTGACCCCCCTGACCCCTCTAAATGACGGGCCTGAGGTATTGCGTATTTGAAAATACGAATGTAAATTGCTTTCACATTACTTTACATCTAGATTATTTTGTATACATTCTCATTAATTATTTTTTTTTAAATCGGTAATGTAAAATAAATTTATGTTAAAGAATGATCTGTGTTACAAAAGGGTTTTACGTTATTTTTCTTTTACACAAATTTCTTCACTTCAAAAAGAAAACAACTTTTAAATGCAAGAATGTAATATTTCTATTCAATATACTCTTTGAATTTGCTGGCTTGTTATTTTTTCAAACGACTTCTTTCGGATACTTCAGTTTTAATCTAAGTTACTCTTTCTTGCTTAAGCTGTGCGATACTTTTGAAGGTAACGATTTTTTAAAATAAGGAACATAATTTTTTTCTTAGAATTGACATTTTTCTGACATCTAGATTAATTTTGTACGTTTTCTAGATTATTTTTATACGTTAAATCTGGTACAAAGAGTTTTCATGCATTATTTTTGCTGCTCATTTCTTTCAAATTCCAGCTCCTTCAAATCTCGTTAATAATAATTAATTTAACCACTTAACTTATTTGTTCGTGTCTGACTACTACGAAAGTTACCGGCAAATTCGTTGTCGTAAAATTGAGCTGCATTATACTATAAAACAACAGTATAATACTCGCAGCAGAGGTTCCAGTTTTAAACCGTAAAATGCTCAGTTATAAAAAGCAAAATTAGCAGTTTTACAGTTTATGACTGTAAAAGTAGCAATTTTACAGTTTATTACTGTAAAACTAGCAACTTTTACGGTTTATTACTATCAGAAATTAGCTGTATAATACTGTAAAAACAAAACAACATTCTTTTTTACAGTGTAAGATCCGTTCCAGCAAAAATAGAGGCTAGATTGAGATTTTTTATTAATATATTTTCTATTTCTATAGTTATTTTATAAATAATTCGCAAATCGCACATTTAAATCATGGAAAAAAAAGTCTGCACTGTTACTTAAAAAAGTGTGCAGTTGTTTGACACATACAAAATAATATTTTTCATCCGAATTACTCATCACGAACATTGCATAAAACTGGATAATGCATTGCTAATATCTAATCGCTTTATGAAGTATCTATCGTAACAGATCTTTGAAATGCGTGTATTTCTATTTCAGACTTATAGAATTATCTATATGAAGATCAATCTACTGAGCTTTATTTTATGAAACAAGCGAATTAGTATTTTTTTCTCTAATATCATAAAAGGAACTAATTTTTTCTGTCACTAGACAATAGTTAAATGACCACAGTTTATAGAAGATTACAGTATTCGATATTAATTGCTACAAGCTTCCCTCGCCTTTGAGTTAAGTTCAAAATTAAAATGTCAAACATCTATTATTTTATAAATCCTGTTTAGCACAAAATTTCATGCAAAATAACGCTTTGATATGGTAATCCGAAATAAAATGTTTCTGGTACGGCACAATCTCATTTTTAAAACTCAGGAAAAAAGAGCAAGAGAAATAATTTATATGCTGATTTCGAATCCAAATCTTTCTAAAAATCAATACGCGTAGCTTCTGTCTTATGAAAAGGTTAAAAGATGCTACTACAGGCGGATATCTACCACAATGACATTTCTTGGGAGAGGAGTCCGAAATTACCTTTTTGATATATTATTTTTTTATGACATTAGATATAGTCTTTGAGAATAAAGCTGCTGGAATATCTAAAATGTAATCTTATTTCAAAAATAGTATGAATTTGTGTGACAGGAACGTGACAGACTGCGGCAGATTTAAATCACGTTTTTGATACATGCTTTTAAAGCGCATTAAACAGTGGTGGGTATGTGAAAAACCATAAAAGTATTTTAGTTATACTGATCAAAATGAGATCATTATCATAATTGAAAACATATAATGCCCCTTTGATGTTTTATTTCTTTTTTGACATTAGCGAGTCTTTCAGAATAAACTTGCTGTAATCTCTAAAAAGTGATCTTGTTTCAAAAACCGTACGCATTTATGTGACCCGAACATGAAATACTGTAATGGATTAAAATCAAACTTCTTCTGTGTGCTTTTGAAATACATTAGATACTATCAGGTATGTAAAAACATATAAATATTTTAGCTACACTTTTCATAGTGACCATCATCACAAATGAAAACATAGGTACAATATTTTATATAATATATATATAATCTTCATTAAAATTTCATTAACTCGTGACATTAGAGATAGAATTTGAGAATGAAATTTTTTAAGCTTTGAAAAGTACTCTTGTTTCAAAAGCATTGGAAGCTTATGTGACTTCAAGATGAAAGCTAGCTACGGATTAAAATCTCATTTTTAGTTTAGATAATAGCTGGTATATGAAACAGCGCAAAAGTATTTTAGTTATTTTTATTAAAGTGAGACTATTATAATAGTTGAAACAAAGAGTACATATACTTTTTTTATGATATTTATTTATAATTCTCAAAATAGATTTTGAGACTGAAAATTGTTGTGATCTTCTAAAAAGTAATCATCTTTCAAAATCAGTTAGAACTTGTGTGACTAGAGAGTGAAAGACTGCCATGGACTAAAATCATAACTTTGCCTCGAACTTTGCTACGTTATTATGTTAATATAAAATATGTATGATACTAGAGATAGATTTTGAGCATAAAATTGCTGTGAGCTTCTAAAAAGTACTCACTTGCAAAAACAGTAAGAATTTATGTGACTAGAAAAAAAAATATAGTCATGGATTATAATCATGATTTTGCTTTGAACTTTGTTGCGTTATTATGCACTGTAAAAATGAATGTTGTTTTTACAGTATCTTACAGCTAATTTTATAACAATAAACTGTAAAAATTGCTGATTTTAAAGTAATAAACTAAAATTACTGCTTTTGGTAGTACTAAACTGTAAAATTGCTAATTTTACAGTAATAAACAGTAAAATCGCTAAGTCAACATTATCGTTCATTTAACAGTTTTAAACTAAAACCTCTGTTGACAGTATTATACTGTTGTTTTTACAGTATAATACAGCTAATTTTACTGCAATAAACTGTAAAATTGCTGCTTTACAGTAAAAAACTAAAATTGCTAGTTTTGCAGTTTATTACTGTGCATTTTACAGTTTTAAATTGGAACATCGGCCTTTAGAATTATACTGTAAAAACAACAGCTCATTTTTTGCAGTGTACATTAGACATTAACAGGTACATGAAAGAACATAAAAATATTTTAGTTACACTTATCGCAGTAAGATTATCCTCATAATTGAAAACATACAAAATTGGAAAGAAAATTAGGCATATTTACATAACAGGATCCCAAATTACGAGCCATTTTTGCTGAGATATGGTCATTAACCTTTTTTTCTGCACATCAGTAGATAATTACGTCCGTTATTTAAGAAGAAGGTATGATAAGAGATTAGGGATTACCCAACCCTGGAAGGATTTATTAAAACCTTCACAATACGTATGAGTATTTGATCTTAAACGACGCTGGGAAAACTGGACCAGTTTTATGCAGGCATTAAAACGACTTGTGTTTAAGATACAGATAAATCCTACAGCAGTTATTTTAGGGGTTTACAGAAAGTAAGGTGGCAAACGATGCATTTTAAATAGAAAAAGTTGACTATCTCTCTCAGGAAGCATTTCCTACGAAAGGAGAATCAGAAATTAAAAATTGTAACATATTTATTTAATAGTTATGTTAAGTTTCAGGATTAGCATTGTATTCTTTCAAATGCGTGCTTTTTATTTTCGCTTGCAAGTTCACTTTATTAGTAATTTTTTAATTCTTTAACTTCTTTTCAGCTAAAATAAATTAAATGCAGTAAAGAAAACTTACCTTGCTGTGAACTTTTTTTCAGTATAATTTTCTTTATGATTGAGATAATTTTGAAATAACATATATATATATATATATATATATATATATATATATATATATATATATATATATGTCAGTTATTAATCGATTACTGTTCCCTACAGCTGCCTTCAGAAGTGTTATAAAGTTTGAGAAATGAATAAATGCCTTTTTAATGAAATTGAAAAGATTGTTCCGATTTTTCAAGTGAGATTACTCAAAAAATTATATTTTTAAACCTGACGGTAAAGCTATAATGTATTGTATCGATAATAGTTAAAACTAAGTTCTTTCCTGTTCTTACATTATTTAACGTTATTTTATTTATCTCCTTTTATTCATCAAAGCATTCACCAAGGGCGATTTCTCTGAGGTGTAGCAAAAATTTGAAACTGCCGCCTTTACACATCTTGCTTCAAAAACTTCTGTTTTTATTCAAACAAGTTTTATTTGAAGTGGCGAAACATAAAGAAAAACAGAAATAGCGTGACTCTATAAAACTTAATATAACTTTAAGTTTAATATACAGAGAAATTCTTTGCGTGCAATTTATTGCTTTAGAGTTTACAGAGAAGATAGACGTCATAAGTTACGCCCTAAAAACGTAACTTTACTGTTTGGTGACGTCAATAGGTTGGAGGTGGATAGGGGGGACATGAGTATATCCCCCAAAAATGCAATTTTTGAAATTGGAAGCCTTTGAAACACCCTGTTAGTCAATCTTTTAAGTTATTAGGAGATGACGATCGAGGAAGGGAATAAGGGCCTTTAAATCGGAGAAATTTTAAAAATTGAAGTCGAAAGTGCTATTTTAGGAAAATTTTCGGGAGTTAATCAAGGGGGGCTAAGGAGAGGGCTGATGCTCATTCCCGAAACTTTTCAGTCCATTGTATTTTATGTTTGGCTAAGTTAGGGGAGAAAGGACGGGTAACTGGAAAAAGGGTAGAAAATTTCCTACGATTTTTTTTCGAAATTGAAGTCTTAAACAAGAAATTTTAAGTAACCTTTGGTAAAATTAAAAATGATATGCAAAGCAGGAGTACCCCCTGAAAATTTTCCGAAGATTTAAGAATACAAATTTAGGCTATAATTTTACCTTGTAGGGGGGGGGGTCGTCATGACGCTTTTTGGAATCCAGTTTTAGAGCCAAATTGAAATTGCTGCTCTCTGAAGTTGGAACCCAGGGTGCGAGTTCCGGCTCTAGATCTATTTTTCACCCAGTGACGGCATTTCAGCATTTCGTTTGAGAGGGAGAGTTGGATTAAATCAGTATGGAATGAAACACAATTGGCGAATAGAAAGCGATCGTAAAATGTATTTAATCTTAAGAAAAATATGTTCATTAAAGCAACATACATTAGTTTAACAAATTACTGAGGGCACTCAGAAATTTTCATGATTTCCAATTTATGTACTACATTTTATGTGATTACTGGCAGTTCAGCTGATGCAAACTTTATTTCATTATATTTACTGTTTGTGTTAAAGTCTTAATTTTTATCAACTATAATTGAGAATTAGCGAGATTTTTTAAATTTAATTTTGCACATGATCATTGATTTGTAATTCATGTTAAATTAAAATTACCCCTTTCTTTTAATTCTACGCAAAAATATTTCGGGGTGTGATCGAACTTCTTGCCTGCTTCATTTGGTGCCCCTGTCTCCACCTCAGATCTAACACTGCATTTACGGTCGCATTATTTGGTGTATGGAATCAAAAATATCTGATTCCCTTACTTACAAAGTTTTAAAGGGAAATTCACCAGAGTGTGTGGAGAGTTAGTAAAAAACTAAAAATGAAAAAAGAAACAAAAAAAAACAAGGAGTTAGAGACATGTATTATAGCAACTGCGACTTCTTCACCCCAAGATTATCTCAAATCTGACTCGACAGCTTTGTTTAAACGTGTTCACAGTAATTAATATAATATTCTTTTGCACAATAAAATTTCTTGATAATAACATTTTTAAGTCGACAGCAATAAAAAATAGACTTAACTGGAGAACAAGGTGCATGAGCTAAGTAAAGACCTAATATTTTCATACAAAAATATTTTTTATTGCAAATGCATTATAACGAGTTGAATTATGTGAAAAAAGCAATGATGATACTTCGTCGTATTTTAAATCTTCAGGCAGAAATTCAATTTATACCTTAATTAACAAGTTAAATAATTAATAGAATTTTGCTTTATCACTTGTCACAGAACTTTCGTTGGTCGTAATTACTGACAAAGGTTTTCTTTCTATGAGATATGTATCTATTTGTTTAAACACTGCAAAAAATGAACTGCTGTTTTTACAATTTTCTGCTGGCAGCAGCGGTTCCATTTTAAAACTAAAATTCGCAGTAATAAACTGTAAAACTAGCAATTTAACTGTTTCTTACAGTAAAATTAGAAATTTTGTAGCTTATTGCCGTAAAATTCAGCTGTATTATACTGTAAAAACAACAGTTTAATACTGATTCCAGTTTAAAACTGTTAAATGCACGGTAATAAACTAAAATTAGCAATTTTACAGTTTATTACCGTAAAATTAGCAATTTTAGTTTCGTTCTGTAAAATTAGGAATTTTTACAGTTTATTACTATATATTAGTTGTATTATACTCTAAAAATGACATCCAGTTTTTGCAGTGAATCTATTAAGGTAATAATTAGTTTTGTAACTTTTCACTTTAGTAATAGGTTATTTAAATTATTGGATAATCCAATAAGATGTTGAGCCCTTTTTGAAACTTTCTCAACCTTTTAGGCCTTGTGCCCCCTTAGAACACTGATATAAGGTCACGCCTCCCATTTTGTGATCAATACAAGTAGTGCTATCGGAATTTGAAACTGAAGTTGGTATGATAACCGAAACTGGTGATTAAACTAAAATGTAGATCATTTCGAGCACAAAATTCAATATAACTTCTGTTAACTTTATTATGAACGTATTATTATCAGCACCCATGAAATGATGAATTGAAACTAAAAAAAAATAATTTAGGGTATGGGTAAAGTTGCTATGCTATAAAAGTCCCTTTTACAAAACTAGAGAAATGACAGTCACTGTTTATCCCTTGAAAGTTTTTAAATATTTGGTTATGATTATGGCAAATCCCAGCCGAAAGACACTTTCAATATTCTGATCGATATTTTTATTTTAGGCATGCTAACGATGAAAATAAAATTCAGAGATAGTATAATGGATAACAGATAAATATTAAAAACCTCAAAAAAGACGATAATACAAAAAAAAAAATACATGTGACTGAAACATTCAGTAAATCATTAAATTACAATTAGTTCTAGTAGTTCCGATGTTTAACTTTATTAATTTACATTTTTAAGCCCGCATTGAAATTCTTCTACGCCCCTTAGGGAGTCGTGCCTCCAGGTTGAGAACCGTTGGCTTAAACATACGACCATTAATTTCTGAAATAATAATACACTCATGTTTTTTTTTTTTTTTTTTTTGAAATTGAATAAAACTAATAATTACGTTGAAGTTTCAAAATTTGACAATAATTGATCTATAAAACAGGGTTTTGAAGACGGAGTTGAAAATTCAGAGTTAGATTAATTTTGGGGTAAAGGGAGTCGGTGTGGGAGGGTTTAGAACTCCAGTCAGTCATTTTCTTTCCACCTCCGCAGTCTTGCTAATATTGCACTATTGGTCTCAATATTGGTCTGTAATGCTACAAATTAATACAATAATTGGTATATACAATTAGAATACAATAATTCGTCTGTAAAAGCAGGGTCTTGAAAACAGAGTTAAAAATTCGGAGTCAGATTAATTTTAGGGTAAAGGGAGTGGGTGTCGGAGAGTTTAGAACTCCAGTCAGTCATTTTATTTCCGACTCCGCAGTCTTGCTATAAAGTATACCGTAAATTCACCTTAAAAATTATACAAAACATCTAATAAAGTGTCATTGTGAGGTTTTATTCCAGTGCGATCAATAATAAAAACAGGCTTGATCAATTTATCTTTTTCAAATAAAATACGATGAAAAAGTTGAGCGTCATTACTGCCTTTCCTCTTGTATGACGATTCTAGATAAGCTGTCCCATTTATTTAAAAAAAATCAATTGTTCGTGCACTTTTTCAGTCAAACCAGCGGAAGACTTGATTAAAAGCGAATCTATTTCTGGACTTTTTTCGATGTTCATCATTTTATTGAGATAAAATCTTTTTGTTGCTTTTGCATCGAATCAAATAAGAGATTAACGGGTTAGTTTTACTAATAGCTCATGGTAGGATTTCATTCTCTGCTTTTCGTTAACTGGCAAGTTACTTAGTATTTATTTTACTACTATTAACATGACTAAGTATAATTCACTTCGGAAATTCAAGTGTGTAAGTTTTAGTTGTTATCAGTAAAGGCTGCGGTATTCAGGGAGAAAAGTTCAATTCATTGTCGAAAAGTTAACCAACGTAGCTTAAAAGATTGCTAAAGCGAAAGTTACCGATCATAGAATAGAAACAAGTCTAGAGCTTACGGTGGGGTTATTTTAACTGTATGAATGAAAAGTGGTTTTGGCTACCGTTTGGCTAGCGGAAAGCTCAAGTTTTCTGCGGAGCAGACAAATTTATTGACCTGCATTAAAGTCTGACGTTAATCATTTCATGTGCCATTACTAGATAGCATATTTATTAGATTAGCTGTTTCAGTCGTGCATCGGTGCCATTTTTTTTTAGATTGTTGAAGATGCATTTCTCCTCTCTACAGTACAAATAACATAATCACATCTTAAAGCATAACATAAGAAGTGAAACGACTTGGCAGCGTAGAACATGTCTAGTTCCACTAAATATTCCTAAATGGTTTGAGAAGTATCACACGTTGCAACACTATTTATCTATTACTTTATTGTATTACTTAATTAATTACCAGTCTTATTGAAAATTATGAAGCAGTGCAATTTTCAAAATAAAAAGATATGTTTCTGAGCTTGTATATGAGCTTAACATGTTCATAATTGACGAAAGTTGAATGGTATCCTAACGGTCGCGCATTTAATTTGTACATCGAGGGGTTGAATACGTAATTTAACTTCTACATGATGTGTTGAGAAAGATTGAGAATAAAGCACTCCTCCTCTTTTATTTAACCACTTCTTTCTCCTCGCGTTAACAGTCAGTAGTTTCTGCTTCGTGGAGAAAGGTGCCGCACTCTAATGTTTATATCAACTCTCTAATACTGATATAAATGGAATGTAACATCGCTTGGACTTGCTGAACTGCATATGGATAGCTTGCTTGCTACTGGTTCACAACACTATTGCATGAGTTCAAGCTTTCTACTCTCAGCGCAACAGAATTCAGGTTTTTTTTTTCTTTTGTTGTTAATCGTGTAAGAATCTATTTAAGTACTGAGCAAAGAAATACTTTTAAAATATGAATAAAAATGATTTAGCAAATACGGTGCTGTATGAGTAAGTTGCTAAAGTACACATTTCTCATAACAAATTCAGAAGTGTAGTAAATATAATTATATTCGTAGTAGGTTCAAAAAGTTCAGGAACTTCAGTCATCACCGATAGCTAAAGCGTGTAACTAGCAAAAAATGATTTGAAATACATTCTACTCCTTCTCAATGTTTGTATCCCTAGTGCCTCCCGCACCCATGTCACTTGATTACACTGCGTGCATAGGTGATTTTATTGTAAACTAGCCAAAATTCTTTAACTGTGTGGAAAACAGGGATTTTCAAGAGCAAAGTAGTTTTCCGCGTTTGGTTAAAGCACTATCATTGGCATTAGAGATAATAAAGAAGGTGTATGGAGGTTTTGATTTCGTTTTTATTATTATTATTTTAGAAGCCAATCAGCTTCGACATAGATGAAGACATGAAGGCTGCGTACTATGCGCTTTGCCTCTGGATAAACACACAGGAGAGATAGGACAGAATTTACAGCACGGAGAGGAAAATTACAACCAGAGAACCAACCAAGGGCGGGAATAGAACCTGCCGCCTCGGTATTGTAAGGGCCGTGCTCCACATCAGCGACCGAAATCGAAGGCAGAAACCGAACATCCGGGTACTTTCCGTAGGAACACTATTTAATCCATTTTACATTTCTGCTTTATTTTTCTGCTTTACGTCAATGTGGAGCTTGGCCATAAGAATCACGCGCAAACACATTGCATCACTGAGGCCCTGTTCTGAATGTTATTGGTGTTTCAAAGACGGACAAGAATCTTTTGAAAATCAGTGCTCCGGCCAAAAGACGTGGATTAATCTGATGAAATGTATCCGAAAGGATGAATGTTCAAAATCTTCTTCAAAATAATCTGGCAATTAGTCTTCGTTAAGTAAGTGGCCTTAGCGATGTTCCAAAGTGTTTGGAAACTAGCTTTGCGAAAATTGTTGCTTTTGAGGTAGGTATAGAAGTAACACTTTCCTTAGCGAAACTGCAGGTAGGTTAAAGCGCTCGTCTTCAGAGAAAGATTCTTGTCCATCTTGAAAAGAACGATAAAGCTTGACCACGGAGATGGCGGGTGACCTTGAAATGAAAACGGGCCCTTCATTTTATAGTAGGTAGCACCAGAAGGATTACGCAGGCAGTAAAATCTTTATGGAACTGAGAAAGTAAAAAATTAATTTTCTCTCTGATCCTACCTATTTTAAAATGAAGCGATCAGTTATCGCCTCAAGGTCACGCGTCATCTCTCCATGGTCAAGATTTGCCATGTGCATACTCTCGATGTCATTCAATCGGTAGGTAGAAAAACGCACAGTGTATGTTAATGCATTTTGTGTGCACCAATATTTGATAGCGACAATCGCCTACGATTTATCGTTATTGGTTAACGTTCTACGAAGAACCTTAAATAGCATATAATAAAATTGTCTGATTGCAGTTCAATCTCATGGCATGGGTAAAATTATCCAAACATTGAGCGGCTATACAATAAAATGCATTCTAAGCAAAGTTAACTACATGCTTTGGTTGACCGAAGACTCCAAACTTTTAAAACCTACGATTAATGTCGTTTTAAATTTTTCCTTTACAACGCACATTTTATTTTAAGGTTATTTTCATGTTAATTAATAACATTCAAACTTTCTTGATTAAATTTTTGCTGTTTGATAATTCAGTTTGGATTACATTTAGCTACCGTAGGGCGCATGTCTTTTTTGTACTTTTATATACTGTTTTATTTTTCCTTTGATTTACACTGACCAACACACACACACACACACACAGTGAGAGAGAACGACGTTGCTTATTTCAATTCTTAATTTATTGCATTGTGTGAGCCATCCCTAAATCGAATTTGAAATAGAAAGGTTATTTTGAATTAAAATAATGTGGGCTATAACCAAAAATTATTTTTGAAATATTCAAAAATGATCTTTCTGGATAATAAAAGTAATAAAACCTGAATATATAATGTTCGAGAAAACACCAAAAGGACAACTAAGTGGAAAAAGATTACTTTTCGTGCGAAAATGGGAACCTTTGTGTGAACTACTTTCATTATATATCTGGGTGTGGCGAAGGTTCCTTACGTGCGTGAGAAAAAACGCAATCAGAGGAATTTGATGCAATTTCATCTTTCTATGTTTGTATGGATAATAAAGTGAACTTTTTCTATTACGAGAAGAACCGGTGCGTTAACCTAAATTAGTTTTTAAGCACGAAAGTAATGCAGTCTCATTCATCAGGGATTTCTCTGATGAAAGTAATTATTCCTTGAATAATATCTTACCGGGATAATATTTTTTTGAATTCGTTTCTAAAAAAAGCTTTCATTCGTCTGTGTTTGCTTAATTTTGTTATGGATCGTTGAAGTGTAAACTAATAAATTATATTACATGCAATGTTTATTTATTCTTTTATTTCTATTAAAAACTAATAATCTAATACGTATTTTTATTTTCTATAAATAAGTTTTCATTTCCTTTGACATCATTTATTACTTATTTTTTTTCAGTGATTGTATTTAAAAATGCTATCGATATATTATACTATTAATAATGTTTTATACATATATATATCCGAGAATGGTACTAAGCAAAAAGTTTGCAAAAAATTTATTGTTTTATTAATTTTTTTGCAAACAGCTGAGATTCCACTATAAAGTAAAGCAGAGTTATTCAGCCAAGAGCTATGCCAACATTCCGCAGTGAAATTTATTAACATTTTTTAATTACACATGTTGACGAATATGCATTTCTAACACCATTACAAGAGTTTTTCACACATTGAATAAATTTTCATACATTATACTTTAAATAAAAAATGAGCATCGTGGAAAGTGGAGGAAAAAAACAAATGAAAATTTAAAAATATTGCATTTGGATGCTTCATTTCTTTTGAAGTACAAAACGTCAAACATTCTAAATGTTAAAAATCAAAGTTAGTACCCATCTTTTCATACTTAGAAACTTTTTTTCAATGGTCTACTATTATGGTCTACAGTTTTATTTATTTAACTCCTCCGAAATTAATTTTACTCTCTTAAGAATGCCAAGGAGTATTTCACAACTATAATCCTTTTGCTTATTTCCTTTTTTTACATCATTAAATTGCTACATTATAGATTATGTTACAGACGCACGAGTCAAAATAAATAAAGTAGAATTGATCTTCCTTTTTATTGCTTAAAACCATCACTTTTGCTTGCACATTTACTAGGAATATACTGCTAATCTGCAATAATCTACCTTCACATTAAAATCTGCACACTGTAAGAAATTAACTGTTCTTTTGACAGTATAATACTGACAGCAGAGGTTCCAGTTTAAAACTGTAAAATACACAGTAATAAACTTTGAAATTAGCCATTTTACAGTTTATGACTGTAAAGCAGCGATTTTACAGCTTATTAGTGTAAAATTAGCAATTTTACAATCTATTACTGTAAGATTAGCAATTTTTACAGTTTGTTACTATAAAATTAGCTCTATTATACTGTAAAAACAACATCTATTTTTTTACAGTGCAATGCTTTACACATTTTCAGAACTATGTACTAACTTCTCACGTGATACACTGAAAATGGTATGCTGCAGCTGTGTGTATGAGTTTTTAAGAGTGCGTTGAGAAATAAATTTAGAGACCAATCCGCCCCATTTGCTAACATTTATTCATGTGTTAGCATATGAAGAAGGAAGAGGACGACCAACAGAGAGCCTTTGTAGTGCTTTTTAGTCGGTGCCGACGTCATATGTTGACCCATTATTGATCAAAATGCCAAGCCAATCAACTGTCTATAAGCACGCATCTATGTTTGCCGAAGATCGAAGCCACAAGTCTGAAGAATGTGGTTTAGTTAGGTGGGTCATATGACATTCTAATGGTTAGTTTTGGCTTTTTCTATCTTTTCTACTTTTGCTCTCAGCAAGCTTACTTAACCTCCCTGTAACTTAATAATTCACAGGTTTACTAAGAAGTAAAAAAAAAAAAAAACTACTTGTGTCAAAAATTTATAAAAGATGCATAGCGCCGATAATGCTGGTAAACAATGATGGTGTTAAATTAAATATTTAGAATACTCTTAGGGTAATTTATGACGTCAGATTTCGAATATCCAATCAGAATTGTTCCATCACCCACAGTTTTTGTGTAACTTGACACTGCAAAAAATAAATGTTGTTTTTACAGTATAATACAGCTAGTTATATAGTAATTTTACAGTAATAAAGTGTAAAATAACTAATTTTTGCATTTTAATATTGAGCATTTTAGTTATAAACTGGAACTTCTGCTTCCAGTATTATACTGTTATTTTTGCAGTATAATATAGCTAATTTTATGGTAATAAGCAGTAAAATTTCTAATTTTACTGTAATAAACTGCTAAACTGCTAGTTTTACAGTAATAAACTGTAAAATAGCTAGTTTTACAGTTTATTACTGTGCATTTTAGTTTTAAATTGAGACCCCTGCTTTTAGTATTATACTGTAAAAACAAGTTAATATTTTGCAGTGTAAGTTTTAAGTTATTTATTTTTGTCGTGTTATCCTACATCACGTTATGATAAAACTCATAATTAGAATTAAAATATTCTCATAAAATCACGAAATGTAGATGTAGATAGTTAGATTAACTGTTACTGCAGTGGATATATGGTGGTTCGTTTTTTCCAATGGCACCAATTTTCGTGATATACGACGCTACCTGAATTGAGTTATTTTTTGTTTTTATGTTTGAATGCAAACATAAAGTATTTGTAGATTTTTACTCTAAAAGTGATTGAGTATACTGTAATAGGATTGACTCTGTAGTAAATGTGCTCGCATTTTAACATCAAACAGATGAGACTTGGTCTGAGCTCTTTCGAAACTATTTCAAAATGAAGGGAAAATGTAAAAATTTGTAAATTTTTTAAAGATAAAACTTAGTTCAATATATATTGTGAGACAGCTATTTCTTTCCTAAAATTAAATTAAACTAATTTTATTAACTGGGTTTTACACAGTGCTGTTTTCTCCTATGCGAATGGGAAATCAATGGCAAAAATATTTTTTTTTATAAAAATGGATCTGTTACTCTACTTCCCCTTTATACTAAATTGGTCCTTTTCAAAGACTTCTTGTAAAAACTACTTATAACACTGTTGCTATATTTAATACCTAAAACGAGAATTTTCTTGTAGTATTGATATAAAGTTAAAAAGAACGCTACTTTGAACAGCCCCACATTATCCAAGAGACTAAATTCGTGCTGCTTAGCGCTATATATTTAAGAGAAATGCTCCTGATGCCAAATACATAAAGAAATAATCAATAGCTATGTTGTTGATCATTAATTTAGTATTAAACATGACAACGGGGGGGGGGGGTGACAGGGGGGGGGGGGGGGGGGGGGGGGGGGGGGGGGGGGAGGGGGGGGGGATATAAAAAGATGAAAACAAAAATGCCGATATCTGACCACCAACCCTCTATCACCTAATTCCAGTTATCGGCCGCCCCTATTAACAATCACCCACAAGCATTGCTTCATTTTAAATTACACTCAATCAGTAGTCAGATTTTTTTCTAGTTAACTACAATTACTTCATTAAAAATGTAGTTAACTACTGCTGCAACTATTTTCTTTCAAAAAGTAGCAACTACAATCTACTTTCGAAATGCCCATGGATGTATCTGAAGATAGTTTTAAATGTTGAAAAAACCCACGAGAATGGATATTAATATGATAACTCAAATGTATTATAAATGCAATATTATATGCTCTTTTTTGTCCTTTTGAAGCCATTGTTGTACAATGGTGGATTTAGGGATTATGGAGCCCTTTTGTCTATTGCTCTTACAGTAAGCAATTGATGAACATTCCTTTCAAAGCCCCTATGTCGTGAGGGCCCCTAGCAATTATTACATTTGTGATATGACACCCCCCCGCCCAGTCCAGCCGTAAGCTGTCGTGCAAAGCTTACACCGCATGTGGGAGCTTTGCTAAAGAGCGCTCAATTCAGCCTTATCGTTCTGAGTATCATGACTGATTTTGTTTTTCCGAAGTTAAGAAACAAGGATTTATGTGTTTTAAAAATATTCATTAAAGAAGCTAGGATATTTCTGTGGGAGATTGTAACTAAAACTTCTTTTTCTTTTGCCACGCTAAAGAGGCACAAAATTTAGCATTATCGTTCCGAATATCACCGCACATTTTTTTTCCTGCGCTAAGAAACAATTATTTAACTCCTCCTCTCTTGGCGCAAGTTACATTCGGCCGGCTTTATCTTACGGCAAGAAACTGCTATTGTCCCTTTATGAGCTCTCTTCCGAGAACTTTGTGGGAGGTCAATCACAGAACCGCTGTGTAAGTTCCAGGGGTGATAATCCCACATCCCTGCTGGTCTGTTAATTGATTACCTTTGATGTAGTTCCCCCTGAATAGACCCAGGCAGGTTCCTATAGAGCAGGCGGCTAGGTAAATTTGTCATGCTGATCCAAGGTTTGTGCTACCACATTTCCGTAAACAGGCTTTTTATTGCAGTCATTTATCACAGACAACTAAACAACAAAACTCGTCTTACTATTCCTATGCCTTTTAAAAAGGAAGCAGAACTTTTGATCACTGGCCAATTGTCCTGGAAATAGACGATCACTTTTGATCCAGCCGTCTTCGGGTTCATTTCCTGGGATTATTTTTCAGATTACTATAACCAGTAACATTTAATATCACCAGGAACATTTATATTTATCTTTATGCGTACATAAAAGTCCTCTGTTGAGTCCACAAACATATCTTTCTGGTAAGTTTTGCTTGTATTTTGATATTATATTTTGTTAACAAAAAATAATAATATAAATTGAAATTGATACCACATGCATTTTTCTTCGCGTGTGTGTGTTCGGAAACAGTTGTATAAACTTCCCTATTCTTAGAGGGCAAATATGTCCTGGCGACCGAAGTGACAAGGGTCCCGGTCGAACTTGGCTCTCGGCTGCCGTGTTACGGGCAAGAAATATAGAGGAGTTGGCTTACAGGGAAAGAAAAAATATTGATTCGTCAAGTTTTCCAGAAAATTATTTAAAAATCGGTTTCATAAAAATTCTTTCAAAGTATTACGTAGAAGCGTCAGAGGTACTCCGATAGGAAATCACTAGGAGTTTCCAAAAAAAATCCCAAATTTTACCTGACGATTCGACAAAAGTTTGAGTATTGCAATCTCGCAATTAAAAAAATAAATGAAAGATGCCCAATGTTTCTTTTTATGAGATGTAGGGATGTGTGAATGCTTGTATTTTTTCATTTGAACAAACTCGAAATTTTATTTGTTAAATTGAGAATGCCCCTGCCCCCCCCTCCCCCCAAAAAAGACACTTTTTTGCCGTCTGTGACAACGGTGAGAACGAGTGACCTCTTAGTATTGAGCAGAGAGAATAAAGTAATTGGTGGAACACTTATTTCATGTACAACTTTTGTGGGTCAATTTAAGATCATTATATCATTGGTATCAATAGCGAATATTTAAGACATGACTCATCTTCTGGACCAACAAAACTTGTAAATTATTGAATTTTGGTTAAATGATCATATGTATTATTTTTCAAATGTATTTTTTGTGACTACAAAACGTCTTCAATAATTCATTAAATTTCAAAAGTAAGGAATAATTTTACAGATTTTTTTCTACCGCTTTCTGCAAAAAATTAAGAGACAATTCATGTTTTGGTTGTTATTTTTTGCTATCATTTTTTAGCTACAATTTTAATTTATATCATTGTTTGCTATTTTTTGCTTTAACTATGTTTTTATAACTTTTAATGAGTTGTTTTGCAAGACTTTTTTCCCCCTTTGCCTTTTTACTCTTTTTTTTTTTGGAAAAAGTCCTTCCCATATTGGATTTCGAGTTCGATCACTAGGGTCAAAGGAAGTATTCTAAACCATTAGATCACCTGAAATTGTTAATTTTCCCTCCAAAAATAGCTTTGTGAAATATACCTATATTTCAGCAATTTTTCAGATACAGTATTTTTTCTCCGTTCCCTCTTCTCTCTTGCTCTTATTTCTAGTCTTTTGGGGGGTCTTTGTTTGACTCTTTTTTCTCATATTTTTCCAATTACTTCATATAAGGCTTCAAAATGCCGAATTTTGTATCTATTTTTCAAAATTTCTCCCGGACCCCCTGAAATTGAGACTAGTCTACTTTACACCCCATTTAAAAAGAGGTCACTGCAACATTCTTATATCCATCCCGCTATTAGATCGATCCAAAAGAAAGGAAAACAGCGGGATTATTTAAAAACGAGAAAAACACGGGGGCTGTTATCACTTATCTGCGAAAAAGACACAGTTTTTTTTTTTTTTTTTTTTTTTTTTTTAATGTTGAATGAATTGTATCTACAATTTATCGTAAAAATAAGAGCGAATTTTTCTCTTACGAAAAATCTAGGGGGCGGGTGGGCAAAGTCTCCGCCTGCACTCCTAAAATTCAAGGAGTGTATATTAGGGTGGTCACAAGTAACATGGGGGAAAAAAATTTCAACTAATTTTTGCGGCACCCCCCTAAAATGTACCAATGGGCTATAAAATGAGATTTGCAAAGTTTTAGCTTAATCGGATAATATTAACACGTGCCGCAAAGAGGGTAAAGTTAACCCTCGTGGGTTCCTTGGGGTCATATGTGACCCCAATGCAATTTCTGTTTAATATATTTTGTTAATCAACCATTTGTTTTTAATGGCATTTTGTGGCTTTTATTCTTCTAGTTTTCTATTCAAAATAATGCTATTATTGTGTTTCATTTTTCCCGAATTGCATTTTTTGCACATAAGACCATTGAGGTCACTTCCCCAGAAGGCCAAAAAAAAGGGGACGTTGCAACTTTTGTCCATGAGAACTGGACAGAAAATGCATTGAAAAATGTCATAAGTGTTTGAAATTCACTTGCAAAAATCATGTTTTTTCAGGTCTGTAACAGATGTAAATAAATCTACAGTTATTGTAAGTTTTGCTCTAAAATTATAATTTTAATTCATAAACTAAATTTTACTTTAATTGTATCTTTTTATTTTTTGTTTTTTTAGCATTAAAAAGTGTGTGAACTTGAATAATGCATGTAACATTCAATAATTATAATGAATTAATTAAAGGAAGCATTGGGTCGTTTATGACCCCAAGGGTCTTGAGTGTAACTGAAATGGGAGGGACCCACGAGGGTTAAGAAAAACAGCGATTTTTAGCCAAAAATTGTAGTTTTTACTCTGTAAAACCAAAACTACTGATCCTAGAAGCTTTATTTTGGTCTCATTTTGTAGGAAATTTTATTTTCTTTAAGTCTAATCTTATTTAAAGTTTCGAAAAAAATGATTAAATATTTTTCAGAATTTTCACAAGTCAGGCTACAACGCAAATCCTCGAAATTGCAAGTAACATGGGGAAATTTTTTTTTCAACTAATCTTTTGAGGCACCCCCCTAAAATGTGCCAATAGACTAGAAAATGAGATTTGAAAAGTTTTAGCTTAATCGGATAATATTAACACGTGCCTCAAAGTGGGTAAAGTTACGAAAAACAGCGATTTTTAGCCAAAAATCGTAGTTTTTCCTCTGTAAAACCAAAACTATTCATCTTAGAAGCTTTATTTTGGTCTCATTTTGTAGGAAATTTCATTCTCATTAAGTGCTAAAGAGTAGTAAAATGATGTTATATAATTTAACAGTATAAGTATAAAGGTGCATTAGCTTTTGTTGTCATTTTAACTCTTTGCTTTCCGTCTTAACCCCTTAATTCCTCTATTTTAACACAGAAATTTGTTTCATTTATTTCTAAAGTACCGCGAAAATACCCCTTTTTTAATTGACAAAGTAAATCCAACAATAAGCAAATAAATGTAATTGAATATTGTAATGCTTTTAGGTTTTTGCATGAAAATTTCTTATTTTTGATATACTCTACGATTTAACCTGAAAAATGCCAAATAAATACTTTGGACATGATAGCAAAAATGAATGGGATAGCACTTAACGAGAATGAAATTTCCTACAAAATGAGACCAAAATAAAGTTTCTAAGATGAATAGTTTTGGTTTTACAGAGGAAAAACTACGATTTTTGGCTAAAAATCGCTGTTTTTCGTAACTTTACCCACTTTGAGGCACGTGTTAATATTATCCGATTAAGCTAAAACTTTTCAAATCTCATTTTCTAGTCTATTGGCACATTTTAGGGGGTGCCTCAAAAGATTAGTTGAAAAAAAAATTTCCCCATGTTACTTGCAATTTCGAGGATTTGCGTTGCAGCCTGACTTGTGAAAATTCTGAAAAATATTTAATCATTTTTTTCGAAACTTTAAATAAGATTAGACTTAACGAAAATAAAATTTCCTACAAAATGAGACCAAAATAAAGCTTCTAGGATCAGTAGTTTTGGTTTTACAGAGTAAAAACTACAATTTTTGGCTAAAAAACGCTGTTTTTCTTAACTTTACCCTCTTTGCGGCACGTGTTAATATTATCCGATTAAGCTAAAACTTTGCAAATCTCATTTTCTAGCCCATTGGCACATTTTAGGGGGGTGCCGCAAAAGAAATTCGAAAATTGATTTTTTGTGACCACCCTAGTGTATATGTTATGCTGCGACCAGCTACCGAATCTTTAGTTGCAGCTTCGGCCCTAAAAGTTGAAAACTCCGTTAAAAAAAAAAAGAATCGCAAATCTTTTCTTTCTTGTCTTTAATTACAGAAACTTTCAGTTAAACATATAAAATTTCAGTTTATCCTTTGATAAAATTTACGCTATTTATATGAAAATAATAGTAGGAAGTTTAAGTAAAGGTTTGAGGGAGGGGGACCCACAAAAAGTTGCATAGGGGACCATGAAACCTGTCGACGGCCCTGTTCTTTACTTCGTTGCTATTTCTATCTGTGAATAATGTTGAAAATTTTTTAGTATTTCCATCCTATACATTGATGCAATTTCATTGTTTATTTTTTATTTTGAATGTTAGAAAACATTAAATAAAAATGTTAATAATTTGTAAATAGCCAACTATCACGTCATATTAGGGTTTGAATTTCCATAATTCTCAGTTTATGTCATACTATGAAATTTATTTGTACTGCAAATTTTTTTGTTCTTAATGCTTTGAAGTATGACGCAACTAAAGCTGGGATATTCTTTAAATATGCATAAAATTCTATGAGTTAATAAATGCATTTATATTGCTATGAAAATCACATTAAGTCTTGACTTTAAAAAAAAAACATCTTTTGTGAAGGACACCTTCCCTAACTATTCACCTTACGAAAAGAACAATGTAAGATAAAATTTCGAACATCTTCTTGAATGACAACATATTCCTCCCCCCCCCCCCCCATTGTATGCATCTACAATGGGCTCATGAATATATCGTGCGCCCCTCTGAAGTTCCAAGGTCTGCGCCCTTTTAAGGGGTCCAGTCCGGCCCTGGTGCCCCCCCCCCCCCCCTTGCGATACCCCAAACTGAAACATTGGTATGATTTCCGAACAATGCAAATAAGGATGAAAAAGCAGGAAAACCCCTCCCTTTACGAAATCCTGGGCACGGGCCTGATAATAGCAATTATAAAGAATACACTGCAAAAAATAAGTTGTTGTTTTTACAGTGTAATAATGAAAGCAGAGGTTTCAGTTTAAGGCTGTAAAAGCGCAGAAATAAACTGTATTTTAGTTTATTTCTGTAAAACTAGCAATTTTGCAGTTTATTACCATAAAATTAGTTGTATTATACTGCAAAAACAAATGTGTGGAACTGGAAGTAGAGGTTTCAGATCAAAGCTGCAAAATGCACAGTAATTAAGTGTAAAACTAGAAATTTTAGTTTATTTCTGTAAAGTAGCAAACTAAAATTACTATAAAATTCGCTGCATTATACTGTAAACACCACATTCATTTTTTAACATTGTATGTATCCATACACGTCTTGCTGTTAGTCAAAAAGCCATTTTTGTTATTATAAAATGATAACGTTTTTGTATTAGTATTTTAAATTTTGAGATGGTGCCTCGGTCGACGCGAGTTCGATTTCCACTGACGCACTGAGTGTCAGTTATGTTAGCTCTATGTGCTATAAATTTTTCTGAAAGAAAAAGAAAGAATTAAATCCTCTCTAGAGTCAATGGCACCTCAAATCTTCATAGCAATTACTAATTTACTATGACACGACAACAACAACAACAAATATTGAGCTCTACTAATACTCGGAGTTGTACTTATTTAGATTCAACTTAGTTATATATATATATATATATATATATATATATATATATATATATATATATATATATATTATATATATATATATATATATATATATATATATATATATATATATGTGTGTGTGTGTGTGTGTGTGTGTGTGTGTGTATATATATATATATATTTTTTTTTTCAATATTTTGTACAATTAGTCAAGCTTATGCGGGGAAAATGAAATAGTTCATGTCCTTTACTTATTCAATCATTTATTAAATCCATTGCGAAATCATTAGTTAATTCATTTATTTACATTTCTTCCTTTAATAATTCACTTATTTATCTATTCATTCACCCATTTTTTTAATTACTATTTCATTCACTCATTTATTCTTTCTCTAAAATTATTTATTAATTAATTTATTTATTCTGTTTTGTTTCATTATCTAGTCATTTATTCATTCATTCTTTTATTTACTTATTCATTTCATAAAAAAAAATATTTTTAATATTCAAATAAAAAATATTTTGTTGGAAAAACATTTTATTTTTCACTTTACCCAAAAAAGTAAAAGTTTTTAAGGTAAAAATTTACTGAAAAAGTAAAGAAATGGTATTATTTCAGGACAAGTTTTATTGTGAAATACATTGCTCATTCTTTATGCATGTTTCAAAGCAAAATTCTAATTTGCTCAGTTTGAAAAAGGTAAATTATTTTAACTTTTTCACTTTGGCTCAAATTGCATTCGTTAAATGTATTATTGCATTGCATTATTAAAACGGAATTCAAACAACATAATAATAGATACTAACTTATTCATTTTTAGAAAACACCAAAGTGTCGTTGGTTAAAAAACGAACAACTTAGAAGATCACTTGTTAATTTATTTGCACCATTCCAACAACTACACTTAGTAAAACAACATCAACATAAATTTTTCTCCCATCACGACATCTTTTTTTTTCTTTCAGTTTTCGAATCTTGCAGCCGTTATTTTTATTTGAAGAAGAAAACATCACTATGTTTGAAAGATTCTTCACTGAAGCTTTTGCGATACGACTGATTATTCGGCATGCGATAAATATAATTTAATTTATTTATTTTATTTTTATTTTTATTTATTTATGTTACTTTTATTTTTGTTTGTTTATTTATAAATTTATTATTATTATTATTGCGACAGGCAAAATTTTTTGGACATGGTGCTCATAGGAGGTTGTCTTTTACTCTGCTTTTAAGCTGAAAAATAAGTTAAAAGCTGTAAAACAAGTCTATAGAAAAATTTGGTTTTGATAACTTAAAAAATATTTTAGGGGGTAATACCAACATGAGTTCCCTAACATACTTTTGAGCTTGATGTCTCATTATCCCATAAAAAGAATGTTAACATAATGATATCTTCTTTTCCAAACAAAATTAATGTCTATGAAACGGTTGAAAACTGAAAGAAATTGAAATTAAAAAGCGATAGCGTTGTGCATAAAA